>JAFELO010000120.1:366209-475273 GCA_017140195.1 Eumaeus atala
AAAATTAAGCAAATAAAATTAAACCTAGAAGAAGAAAATAATTTGTGTGGTAGATTAATATTAGTTAAACGATTATATCATTAAATTAGGAATACATGTCATACTTAGTTCAAAGCAAATGAAAAATTTGGATATATTCACAGACACAATTAAATGGCCTATTTAGATAAAAAACAATAATTTTAACTTGTATAATATCAATCTACGAAGTTCATTATGACTAAACAATAGCAAGCAAACGTCTTACTTTTGAAAGTATTAATAGAATCGTGGTAAATGGCAACAACATTGACGTCAATTTCATTGAAGGAAGTCATCATAAGATTCATCGGGGAGCATTTTTTTTATGTTGGTTCTAGAACAAATAGTGGTAAATGTCTTCTTAATAGGGTAAGGAGGAATGTTTCGGGGTATATAAAATTTAACATAAGTGCAGCAATTTGTACAGTGTGACAGTATCGATCAGTTTTCTATGGTTTTCCAGCGTGATCAACTTAGAATACTTTAGACTTTCCTCATAATCTACCCTATAGTTTATAATATTATTACCTCTGTAAGTTAGAAATTTTGTAAATTTACTTTGAACTCGCTCTAAGCGTTCCACTTGCGTCCCATATTGAGGGCTCCAGACCTGCGCCGCGTATTCTACGATGCTACGAATTAATGTGTTATATAAAATTAGTAGGGTTTTGCAACTTCTGAAGTCTTTCGAATTACGTTTTAAAAATCATAACATTTGTAATAATGCCTCAGTTGTTGTTTTGTTATAGTGTTCTCTAAAACTTAACTTCTCTTATAACTGATACACATTGAACGGCCTGACCCATGAATTTAATAAAGTAACACTTAGTAACATTTATCTCCATCTTCTAATACTATAAAAAGTAAATGCCCTCGGTGTGAACCCTGCGGCACACAAGACATGCCGTATACTCATCAGAATCATATCCACTACAAACAACACGCTGTTTACGTAAATAAAGGCAGGATTCAAACCGTTTCAGGAAAGGCCCAAAGATTCCATACCATTTTAAACAGCAGAATACTATGATCCACCATATCAAATGCGCTGCTGAAGTCTGTGTAAATGGCATCAATTTCATTGCGCCTATCCAGACTGTTTGCAATATAGGTGGAATAGCTTAGAAGGTTTATTACAACAGATCTGTTTCTCATAAAACAGTGTTGGTTACTGCATATAATGTTTTGAAAATGTGCTGTTATGATGGGATGTACAAGGCATTCAAATATTTTCGAGAAATGACTGAGGATTGATATGGTTCGATAGTTTTTAACTTCATGTCTGTCGCCTTTTTTGAATATGGGAACTATATCGGCAATTTTCCATAATATATACTCAAAATATAAATCTGAAGACAATACTTTCTCTAGAAAGGCCTAAATAATGAACCACAAGGGCTCAAGGTTATGTACCCAAGCTAAAGGTTGACGAAATTAATAAGCGTGTGTATAGATACTCAGAATCATTTATATAGTTAGTATGTTTAGAAACTCGAATAGAGCAGTGGGCGTGGTCAGAGGTGACAGTATCGCGAGTATTATATTCTCTTGATGTCAAAGGAACTGTCAGTAGAAGTCAGTACTTATTAGATCTCCTGTGATTGCAAAATGGCGTTCCAGGAGCGCCAGGTTATGAAAACGCTACTTAAACCTAAATAATGAATCGTAATGAAAAATATTATTCAACTCCGTTTCTTTTTCAGATCCTTATGAATGACGTAGTGTTATGATTTTCTACATGAATTAACTGTATGATAAATACTAAAAAAGTGCAGTTAAAATGTTATCCTTTACTTTATAATTTTTAATAACTTTCTCGACCTTAAAAATGAACCTTTACAATTTACATTTAGTCTGAATGTATGTTTAGTATCCACGACCATAAGGACGAGATTACAGTACTGTCATTAACTTCTAACCCTTGTTTCTTTTGCATGAGCGCGCTTATCCCCAGTAACAGTAGTGGATAGCCACGTGGGACGTCCCGCGGAGATGTTGATTGCTGTCGACTGCCGCTTTATACTGAAGTGGACAACACTAATTATAATTTTAATATTATGCATTATGCACATACTTTATCCAGAATAGATATTAATTCGATTTTTTAATATCCGGAACGATTCCCTTTCGTGTTGAAGACCGGACAAGAGAAGGCTCTTGAGACCATTCGGTCGTTGTGGTGTCCTGTTGCTAACAAGTCGGAGGAGCTCCACCATAGCAGCTGATGAACCTCGCAGTAGTTTTTAGTCGGTAGTAGCACACTTCTTGTGCCGAGCCCGCCAGGCCCTTCCTCCATCCAGATCCAGTTGGACGGTGTAGAAATGTATTTTCTTGGGTGGCAAAAGAAAGCCTCATATTTTATATTTATAATCATCACAGTCCATCCGTGACCATGGTTGCTGTAAAGCTACTGAAACGTCGGGCTATATAAATAATTTAATAAACCGCGATAAATTCCATAAAAGTGGTTTTATTGTAATTAATATTATACGTTTATACCGTATGTAATAGAAAACACATGAATAGGCTTCTTAAACAATTGTCCATTGATGAAACATTCATTTTAACCTCAGCAGTCTACGTTAGTAATTTTTAAATATATAGAACGGACTACTTATTTTCAAAGTCTACTTATAAGTCAATCTAATTATCACTTAAAATTGGGACAACTTATAAATATAAATCCGAAATATAGTCCGCTAAAGCAGTTTTATCGTAATGAGAATAAAGTTAATGATATTTATATCATAGTGTATTATTTTTTATCTACATAAATACAGAAATATATACAATTTTAAATATTTTTCAGTGCTTTAAAGCAATTAAATCTATGAAATAAATTTTTCGATCTTGTAGAGTATGAAATCTTTTTTTATAATTCCTATTCTTATAGCCATACGGCCTAAGAAAACGGTGTATATATCAATAGCATGTAATCAACAGCGTAACTCTTATCAACCAAAACCCTCTATTCAATCTGTGCCCTGCGAAAGACGATGTCAATATGGAACAAGGACTGGTTCATTCAATAGTGTGACAGTTTGTTATTTCCTCATTTACATTGATATAGTATAATATTATAAAGTTACAATTATAAAGTGCGGGTTCAATCCGATTACTTCAAAACTTTATATTAGGTTCATGGATTAACAGTGAGCTAAAACCTGACTTATGGTGCTTTATCTACGATTCTTATAGGTTACACACACTCTTGGGCGTAAGTATCTTTCTCAAAATCTTGTGACGAACATATTAAGCACTTGTTTCCTCGCCAGGTAAATGTCATAATGTTTTCAATGAAAAAACATTTTGAAGCATTTGGCATGCTGCAGGCTATCCACACGATATTTTCTTTAATGTATGATTTATATTACTATCGATTCAGTAACAGATTCATAAAAATATTCATGTTTTTATACGTAATTAATGCAGTAATGGATTCGATTATGATAATTTTTCCCTTCTTCGCTCTCCCCCACTTTCACAGCATAGTTGTCTTTGATGCAGTATCGTCTGAACAAGAGGCACCTTCTTGAACATTCCAGCACATTTGACTGCAATACAGGAATAGAACTAACACTTACAAAATAAATTTTCGTATTATTTTTTGATAACACAAGGAATGAAATATTTACCTTATTTCTATAGAGAATTTGCTTTAGTTCACGTATAGACATCTAAACAAAATAGACATCTAAATATCATGCATTAAAATTAGTTCTGTTTCAATAATGCTTGTTTTACATACTACCGTCCTACAGCGCCACGTCACATTCAAACATCCAAACCTAATTTCCTGTCTCAGATACAGCGTCCATGCCTAAGCCTAAAGACAAATACATTGGACCTAATCCAGCATATGTAGACCCACGGCTCCCCTTGCAACGGTTCTCGCACTGGAAATTATAGGGGAAATTGGACAGATTTACACAGATCAATGTACGTTGGAATGTAAAACCATGAACCATATACTGTGGTAGTATTGAAGCAGCCTAAAGGAGGGCTGAAAACTGGGACCGTTCAGCACATATTCATTCACATGTAGAGTTGCACTAGAGAATTATATAAAGGATTTTCTAGTTCTACTGTTGTCGTTTTCCAAGCGGAATATGACATTGCACGGGGTTTCACATTAAGTGTAACTTATTTATTCCGGCAATTTCTTGGGAACGTGAACTGAAATTGAAGGGTTCATTTGAACCTATTTTGAAGAGTCGGCATAAAATTATGATATAGCTTTAAGTGTATATAAAAAAGTAAATTCATTGTTACATTATATTAAATAAAAGTATATGATTTATTGTATATAGATTAATATAATTACTATTAGGGGAAGAGTATATTATACAATGATAAAATAGTTTATTTTAGATCAAATTGTTTATTACCAACATAAAAAACAGTACTTATTTACAATTCCACGAACAGAACGCAAACATACCCTAACATGAAACAAAAAGTACCCTTAAAAATACAAATGTTACTAAAACACAACAATCCTTAATTTGCCTTATAAATTGAGAAGCTCGGATTTAAAGTTTTGTTTAACAGAAGCCTTCGCGGAGTTACAGAACTTCCAACGACTTTCTCATTCCTCCCCTTTTTCACGTTCCTTTTTTTGGTAATTTCGGTCTGTAAACACCGAATAAGGTGCATTGGTTTCGCTGGCTAAGTTTCGCTTGGAAATTCGACTGAAATCAGAAACTTTTTTTACCCCATTTTAGTTCGTGGAAAGGAAGCAATGGTGAATTGAAAACGTTGAGATTTATAAAATTGAGTTCGTAGTTTTACCTTTAAGGTTGATATCATTTAAGTGATTGTGTACTCTAATTCGTAAAAACGATACCTTTTATAACGCTAAGAAGTATCCTTATCATAATTACTTATTATAAGCTATTTATATCCAATAATAACTAGGTATAATGAAATCAAAAATCTAGCATATACATTTTAAACTCCTAGACGCATTCAAGCACGGATCGTAGTAAACATCATTATCACCCACTGCTTTATTCTGATCATAAATATCGAACTGTTACCGCCTAATAGTGATAATAATGACTAGGAAGCCTCGGCTGATCACAAGCAGGTGGCCAATCAGATGGAACTGGTGAAGGTGGGCAAAAGGTATCACTTACCACAAACCATAACTTCTGTTTCCGCAGAAGTTTGAAGGCATCGGTAGTCACTATTGGTTGTGACTGCTCTGGGGTTTTGAAATAAAACATTCTATATTATTTTTATGAAATTTGCTTAATAGTTACAAGTTAACCCTAATCCTAACGCTACCTGCATGTAAATGCTTACGCGGGAGATATAGATGTGTACATGTAATATTAACAACATTCATCTACAATTCTATGATTTACTAAACAAAATATTATACTTGTTTGGCGTATCTGCTTATTTATCTTTTCTTTTTCTTGAGGTATGAATGAATTATTATTACATGAATACTTAATTATTAAATCTTCCCAGACCGCTTTTTCTGTCGCGTATTAGAAAAAAACTACGATTCATGATTGACAGGGTGATCCCATTGTGCAGAAAGATGTATGCGAGTTCATAGGTTGTCTCGGACTGTACCTTATCAAAAGCAATGTCACATCTTGATGGGTAAACAAAGAGATCCTCCATTCTATCCCCATTGAACGTTTGCTACATTTTATTTGTACCCCTGTAAGAAAACTTCCTAGACAATGAAGATCATAGCGACTTTATATTTGAATGCAGAGTTTTTTTCGCGTATCTTTACGCTTAAGAGGCGTGCAATAATTTATTAATATTACGTCTTTATAAACATAAAAATCTCATTTCAGCTAAACAAAGTACTCACCTAAATTATATGTACAATTTTACCGTATTTATGGCAGTTTTGGGCCACAAATTTACTATAGAAGGCTGCCGGGCGGTAGGTGATTAGGTCAACGAAATCGTTTAGTACTAGAGTGTTGAAATTTCTCATTTTATTTTTTTGCATAAAAGTATAAAGCTATTAGCCGGGTGAGTGCGGTGTGTGACCGAGAGTTCCAGCTATGAAGCGGTGATGTAGAGTCCGGCACTGATTCCACCAGACAGTGACCATCATCTCCTTATGAGTAATATTTATAAGAAGAGGTAGTGCCATGCTGCAAAGGAGGCATCCTCCTGTGAAACGGAACGGGGCTGGTACGACCGGAGAAGTACCTCTCGCTCACACAATACCGCCGTAACACAATACTTGACTCCGGACTAGTCTTGGGGGACCGAGACACCTTTGATGAAGCCAAATGAACCGAAGGAGATGCTCTTTGTACCCCTCTTATAAGAAGAGGAAACTAAAGAGCGGGAGGCAAACCGCTCCTTGTACCCCTCTTATAAGACGAGGAAACTAAAGAGCGGGAGGCAGACCGCTCCTTGTACCCCTCTTTTAAAAAGAGGGGACAGAAGAGCGACAGGAGGAGGCGCTCTTGCGCACGGGGAAAGGGGTGAGGATGGGAACCTCACCCCATTGCACTGTCCTAAAATTGGTGCGTTTGTCCTCTGGTGCGGGGCAACCCCATCTGTGGAGGATGCGTCGGTCCCTTAGGGGAATGACTAGCCTTCGTGGTGCCCAGATTATTTGTTGTTCCGGGGCACCTCCTCAGAGACAGCACTGATGGCACTCTTGCTGGTTTTCGTGGGCATTCGGCACTGTCGTGTGCCGCGAACCCCACACACCACTGGAAAACTATTATGCAAATGTTGAATTTAAAATGGAAATCGCATGTACCACGAATAAATTTTATTCTAGTTGTGTGTTATATTCATATTTGCAACATACTACTTAAATTTGATCAATTTACAATTGGAATTATGGCATGGGAATTAGCAAAGACTTAGATATTTAACGATCGGTACACTGTCATAAAAAGTATAATTTCAAGATGTCATATCGTGCTATCAATATAAGATCCCAACAAATGAAACGATAGCTCAAAATCAATTAAAATATTTTCAGCAATCTCTAAATTTAATTCTATGACACTTCAACTTATTACATACGCCCCAGTTATAATCCATAATGTGCTCCAGTTATAATACATATTATCGTTAATTAAACATCCACACAAAATTCTGTGGTACTTATTAAAGCTCATCAGTTCTTATAATGTAGTGACAACAAAAACAACAAATCTTCGCGCTAGTTCCAATGGGTTAGGCTTCGATAACCAACAATACTTAAAATAATATGTTACTTAGACATATAGTTTTATGTACATGTAGTAAGTAAATCTAGATGTTTATTTGAGTACTACCAAAATAAAACTAACAACTATCCACACAATTAATATGAACTATTGAACCACTATTTCCAATCTGAACAAACTTCTCTAGTTACAGATGAATAATTGAATTTAAACCTTTCCTAGCAGATGCTGACCAACGGTCTTCCTGGGAATATGTACAGCCATAAATATAAATCCTTTATCACATATTTATTAAATCATTACGCGTCATAAATCTATTGCAATGGGAGTGACCCACAAATTTGGCTCACAATGACCCACTCAAACTGGCATTAGTCCGTGTACCCAGCGCCTTTTTAACATATAATAAAGTGCACCACAGACTGAGCTTTGCATATAAATCTCCTAATTACAGCGATTCAAAGTGCACTAATCTCTCCTAGCCTAGCTCATTTACATGGACAGCGATTTTTCTATGACAATTAAAAATGATTTAGGGTGACCGGAATTCAGATGTAAGGAGCATTGTTCAATCTGTAGCATCTGCACAAAAATGTACAACGATTTCTATTTTATAATTAGGACGTACATATTTTTTAGTTACTATAATGTGCAGATAATTGAATACTATATCAATATCTAATTTAATTATATAATAACTTTTCTAAGTAATAAAATGAAACATGAGTAATTATTTTAATAGAAGTGGATATTTTTACATAAGCTAAGTAAAGCTTTAATATGATAAAAATAGTAATAAATAACCTACTCAACATGTTTTAGTGTCAAATAATTGTTGGAGAGAGTAATAAAATAGTTATATTTCAGCTTGCATTGCTAACCATACTCTTGATGAGCGTGTACCACAAAAAACTCGTGACACGCCATAAAATGGATTAACGCAATTGAAGGTTGCTTAAGCATTGTGTCACCGGGACAATATCGCGTTGTCCCCGGACATTTCACTATTCACACACGAATTTATTATATTAAATAGAAATTAACATATTACAAGTTATTGCCGAGGTGAGAGAGCCGTTTGTTCTCATTGTTACTCTTCAAAGATTTATATGTATATATAAACACGGGACGTACAGTGAGCAAATTAATTATCTTCAACAATTCATGCACACGGTTATAGTCTTTATGTAAAAGACATAAGGTATATGACGGCATGTTGTGATAACCGTTTCGTATGACCAGAATAGGAGGATGCCCACATAATAACTTTATGCAAAGTAAACTTAACGAAGTATTGTCGCGGATGACTAATATTAGGTAATATTTTAAGTGGAAACTAGATAAGCAGTTGATGATATGACATTTTAGTTTAATCTACTCGAATAATCAACTCGATTAACAACACGACGAAGCAAGGTGCAAAGATTTTCTTAATTCGCTAACAATGGCTCCGTTTAGAAGGAATTATGCGTTGCGCCATTTTTTTATTGTGTACGCTTCTATATAAATGTGCTATTTTATGAAATGAGTAGTTATTGAAAACTAAATCAATTTTTTGAACTTAACTAGCAATTAATGATCAGTCGGATGACCTTATGCAATGCAAAAATAGCCGTTCATAGCCACCTAAATATATGACGTACCTAAGAGTTGCCGTCCTTCGCCCAATCTCACTAAACTCGGGCTACATGACCACACAGCGGTATTGTATTAGCGGCCGGTAGGTGTCATCAGCTTTCTGGCACCTCACTTCTGTGGTTGCACATACCTACCACTCGTCCACGAGGTACTCATGAAAATCGTTATAATAATAATAATGTATGGACTTTTCACACCACGTAGCCTAGCCCGGTAGTGTGTTTGGATTTGAGTTACAGGTACTAGACAACGGAAATATATTTATAAGTTATTATTTTTATAAATTTAAGAAATTGTAGATATTAAGATTTTTATTATAGAAAAACATAAAACGTAGATAAACATCCATAATCTAATCGGGATACGAACCCGTGACCTCTGGCGAAACGTGCGCGACATACCCGCTTGCGCCAATCGGTCGTCAAAACATAAGATAAATGAGTTATCGGCGAAGAACCGGAGACTGATCACTAATCTATCTATACCATATTCAGTGTGCAATTCTATTTCTTATCATCATTTTTCACCACACATTCAAGAGGCGGACTCTTCCCAACATTATGGTAGAGCAAAAAAATGGTGTTTCACAACGTAGTGTTGTACTATAATTGGCTGTAACGCCATGGTTAATACACCAACTAGTCGTAGCGGTTACGATTACATCTATGCCGCTACTCTATGCGACAAAACAAAATATAATGGCGAGCTAGAGGGGTGCAGACCACTATTAAGCCTGATGCTAACGCAGACAATATGTTTCGAGGTTCGTTAACTTCGCGAGCATCTCTCCGGGGTGTCATGGGGTGAGCCTCCACTGTGTGGGGGATACTGCAGTGATAAAGATAATTTATCTATTGAACTTAGTTCTACGTTGAAACGGTGAAATCATTATATTTTAGTTCATTTCTGGAGGCCTTCTATCGTAATGGTTGAGGAAAACGAATAATCATAATGTTGTTAAAGGAACATATCGCGCTAACATTTTTTGTTTTTAGTGTTTTATCTGTATTTTTTTGTGTAGGAGGAGTCGTATTGGCGTTTTTTGAAAGAGGCCTATGTCCAGCAGTGGACCGACAAGGGCTGATAATGACGGTGATGATGATGATGAGTGTTTTATCTTATTAATATTTTATGTATATTGTTCAAAAAATAACCCTCATTTAGTTACAAAAATATTTATTTATCCTTTGAAATACATAAAGTTTAACATAAGATTCTATCTTTCTGATGGATATCTACAGACGAAGAAATTAAAATGTAGAGCATTTTCGTAGAATCATGAAATATAAAATATATCTAATTTAATGAAATCAATATTATAAAAATCAACTAAGCGTCTAGCTGTCAAACCGTCATTTTATAGAATAAAAATTAAAACATTTAAGGAGCTTAAACAAAATCAGCCGATTGTAAAAACATATTGTCCAGGGCCTCGCAATAAATCCCTAATCCCCAATGAAAGGGATAACAGACGCCCCCCTTAAGTGGTTGTTTAATTTTATTGACGATATAATTGTTGAATGTGTGCGCTGGTCCTAGTGCATTGCAAATATACCGCTTCATTAAATTAAGTGTTTTGTTAGGGTACAACGCCAGTGCGTTGTAAAAACTAGTCGTCTAGATGAATCACTGATTCATCTAGACGACTAGTTTTTTTTTTTTTTTTTTGTAAATACAAATTATCTTATTAAGTACAGTGTACCGTAAGTGATATAGAAGCCATCTTTGTATCTAAATGGAATGAAGCTCATTTTATGTCAATTATCCACACAAAGACACATGACGCACGGCCTGATAGAGTATTCTAAGGCTTTACATATAGTGATAGTAGCTGTCAAGTCATTAGAAACCCCTTTCTATTTTTAAAACTATTTTTCGGATAAATGCACAACTTATTGCGGTATATAACATAACCTCGACGTATCTTTAAATAGTTTACTTTTAAACCTTATTATTCCTCTTCTAAAACCGTGGTAGGTGTATAGAAACAAATTAAGAATGATCAAAATACTCATTTATCTTGTTATATATAAAATAAAGTCCTGTCTGTTTGATCTATTTTCTTAACATCTGCTAAACGAATTTTCTTGCGGCTTTCTGTCATGATAGAGCGATCCCAGAGGAAGTTTTGGTGTATAACTTATTCACGGAAGAAGCCGGAATGGATCGCTAGTATCTAATAAAAAATCATTAACATATTTTTAGATATCCAACTAGCAATCCTGTTCCACCCGTGAACAAATTATCAAATTATACACTTAAATCTTCCTATGGAAACTCTATCAATAGGTGAAAATCACATACAAATCTGTTCAGTAGATTTTGATAAAATTGATCACATACAGACAGACATCTCTTGGTGACATTGTTTTATAACAAGTATAAATACAGTCTATTAATGCATAAGTTACAATAACATCTAAGTAAGATACCTGCTGTTTTTTTATTTAAAAAAATATCTTCAATATTGCTTGATACATAGAACGTAACAAGTGAGAACAAAATTTACATCTGTTACATGCAGACACGCACTCATTGTCAGCCGCGAGCAATAATTACGGACTTTTAAAAATGACACTTCACACGTTTTGTTTTCTAAATGAAAGCATTCACTAAGACCATATATACATTGTTTTAAATAGCGACCACTACAATGTATTTTAGATGATTCACTAAAATTTATACATCATTGATACTGCATGACGATCAATTATTTCCAAATGCTGGCTGCACACCAAAAACTTGCTGTCCCGTCTGCCAACTGTTGTGCAAAATATGTGGCATTCTTGGAAGTACGTTAGCTTATATGAAAGAGGTAGTGCCACGCTGTATTGTGCCGAAATAGGCCGGCACGACCAGGGAGCTACCTCTCACCGATATCTTACCGCCTTAAAATGCTGTCGAATTTCGTGAGGTTTATGATTATCTAATGGCCCATTGGGAGACAGTGGGTGAAGGTGAGCAAGCTGTGTTGATAATTGACGTCGGAAGTCACCAAATAGTTCCGATTGATTCTCCTTCGCATGACATCAGTTACTTAAATCGTTTACGTATAACTTCGTTCGACGAATCGAATAATTTCTACTTCGAATCCAGTCTACCAGACAAATAGCAGTGTAGACCAGTCTTAAATTAGAAGCCCATGTGCCTCAACTCAAGACTTGTATTAAGATTTCGTGCCGTTACGAAGGAAAGGTATGGAACATCGTTCGAAGATCACTTACTATCAAGTGAGCCGAGAATCGTCCGCATGTTGCTCCGCCAGCATGCCGCCCATGCAACAAAAAACATATTTGCTCCTAATTGACTTCAAGTATGTTAATTGAAGGCTGCGTTCGGTCCGATATTTGGTGATAAGGTCGCGACAAACCAGTCTTGATTTATATGAGTTAAATAATATGACAAAAGTTGTTGTGCATGTTACTTATTGTCAATCTGATCTTGACATTTCGCTACTTCCCGATGCTTATACATTCTCTTACGGATATAAGACCTTAAGGGACCCTAAGATCGTATATAAGACTGGCAGTACATCCAGAGGACAGAGTATCAAGTGTCTCCGACGTAGTCGCAACTACTTAAATAATCAACATGGTTGCGAAGGTAATTAATTTATAATTTTACTTATGTTATATGACTATACACAATTCTGCTGTATCCTTATATTTATCAGAATTAAGCAATAATTGGGACTACAATAAAACTACTTTATGGATATTTTTTGCTTATACAATAATGCTTTACAGCAACCATGGTCACGGGTAGACCGACATTCCTGTCTGACATAAAAACAGCGATAAAATCTGTAAAAATAGTTTTATTGTAATGAGTAACATTCGCGTAAATTTAAGACATAAATAATTGGGATGTTTCGCAGCCCGGTAGACCATGACTAATTTCATAACTAAGATCATCTCTGCTTTCATTGAAAGTATTTCCATAAATAATTTATAATCACACATATTTATTCTTTCTGATATCTATCTCTTAATAAACAAAACATTTTTAATTTGTTACAGTTCGTCGTTTTCTTTGCCGCGGTGGCCATCGCCAGTGCATCCGATTTCTCCAGTTTCTCCTATGGAGTAGCGGATCCCTACACTGGCGACTTCAAGGGCCAGGTTGAGAGTCGTGCCGGAGATAGGGTGCAGGGCCAGTACTCCCTACTTGAATCTGATGGAAGCCGCCGTACAGTGGACTATGCCGCCGGTGCTGAAGGCTTCAACGCCGTCGTCCGCAAGGATATCGGTGTTGCCCCTGCTGCCATCGCCGCTCCCGCTGTCGTAGCCACTCGCACTGCTATCGCCGCCCCCGCCGTTGTAGCCGCCCCTGCTGCATATTCTGCTCCTGCTATCGCCGCCCCCGCCGTCGTAGTCGCCCCTACTGCATATACTGCTTCTGCTATCGCCACCCCCGCCGTCGTATCCGCCCCTGCTGCATACACTGCTCCTGCTGTCGCCGCTCCCGTTGCCCTGGCCGCTCGCGGCGCCATCGCCGCTCCTGCTCTCGCTTACTCCTCTCCCTACGAATATGCTCGATTCGGCGCTTACGGATATCCCTACGCTTACAACCGTTTCTTCTAAACAACTAAAGGACCTGAATTGTAAATATTTTGCATAATAAATGGATTATTATTTATAATAATAAGAAATTCGTTTCATTAGCTCAAAATAGAAGCTGTAAAACCTTTATTTCTGGTATTATCGTTATATCAGAACATATTTTATATCATAAAGGGCATTGGAAAGCGCCGCTATAAATATGTTGTCTGAGTATACTCAGACTATATCTATAGACATAATTGTAAACTACTTTTATATGACCATTTATAACAAAACGAAATCGCGAATCGCTCCGCTTATCACAATACCGCCCTTTACCAGGCACCATCAGCTCTTATTACAAACTGGTATTAGGACAACTACCGTAGCAGAAGTCTCGCAAACATTGTCTCATCGTGAATGCTGTGCGTGTACGTGTCAGGAGATAGACAGAAGTCAGCGCAAACAATGACTCTGAAAATTGACTAACTGTTGTTGTGTTACTGCCGATTGCTTTACGCCTATAGTTGTATTTTTAGTTTACTTTTTGTTAAAAATAAATGAAAAAAAAGTGTTAACAGTACCAATAATAATAAATATTTGTAGGCAATGACCACCATCAGTAAGTAATAGATAAATATTTAATACGATTTTTTAAATTAATTACAATTTGATGTCATTAGAAAATTTACATATTATTTAAATGTTTTTTTTAACTATTATTCATATATTCTTCAGCACTTTTATTGTTATTTTTAGAAGCAATCTTCCACTCGAAAAAGAAGAAACGTGGTTTCGTCACCGGCCACCTTCCGCTGCCCGTAGCCCACGCTACCGACTGATGCTTAACATTAAACTTGTCACTTGCCAACTGCAGTTTATTTTTGCCTTTATCCTAAAATTTGTTGATCCGCCGCCATAGACGACCATAGCTAGAGAGTAATCGTGTTGCGGTCCAAGTTTTTTTTTTTTCATTTCGCCCTTAGATAGCTATGCCATAACAATATATTAAAAATATTACAGTTAAATGCATAACTATAAGATGAACTTAACTCAAGAGTCGCAGGTAGTACAAATGTTTAAGTAAAGGTATCTGTAATAGCAAAAAAAATCCTTTTCATCTGAAGCAACCTTCATATCATACTCGTACATTGTAATTTGCAATAAACAATTAGACTATTGCAAGAGCTAGTAATTCACGATTGTATATAATTCAAACGACACTGGAGCTTTACATAAATCAAACAAATCTTTGTAATAACAGAGACAGTGATGGCATTGTCATTCAACACGTATCGATAGAATCTAAATAACAAAAACACTGGACGTGTAACACGGCTGACTCTTTTACACGCATTGTTCTTACAAGAACTTTGGTCAGCCTTTAGAATCTTAAGGCATTGTCTTGCTACTGGCATTAGTAACGCAATGCTTGACTGAAAAATTAATGAGCGTATTTGTTCGCGTACGTCTCACTTGTGTGTTTGTTATGTACGTAACAATTGTTGTAGCAGCTCTTGTGATGTCTTCATAAAAGATGACTTACATTGTATTGCGATTACAATATTGTATTTGTCTCGCAAATTATGACATGTAAATATAGAACGGTTTATCACTGTTACTGTAACAGGTATAATATCATCATTCGCATCTTCATCTTCATGGTCTGTTCATCTCCAATCACAGTTTAATCAGATTAGAGCCTTAAAACTTAAAGAAAATCTTCATGGTCTGTTCCAATCACAGTTATATTAGATTAGAGCCTTAAAACTTAGAGAAAATCTTTATGGTCTGTTCCGATCACAGTTTAATCATATTAGAGCCTTAAAACCTAGAGAAAACCTTGATGGTCTGTTCCAATCACAGTTTAATCAGATTAGAGCCTTAAAACTTAGAGAAAAATAAACGGGGTTTTTATAGCATAAGAAAGCAACAACTGATCGGATGGGTTGCCCTCCTTTTTCCCGCGATGGGCCACGGATACTTGCAAACATGCACGATTCGTGACAGAAAAGACGTTTCGGTGGTATCATGTGAGCGAGAGGTGTTTCTCCGGTGTGGAGTCAGTAACAACGCTACCTGTTACAGGTACCTGAAAGGATAAGTAACTATAGTAATAATGTTCGATGTATGTCAGTACAATGTCGTCCTAGTCGAATACCGGCTGCAGCGGCATCTCCACTAAGAAAGCTACCTGCGTGGAACTTATTACATTGCACAAGTATTTGCGCAGACACAAATGCAGCACTCCCTATTCCGATGGGACCGATAACCTACAGGACCGGAGAGTAATCAGGCGTAGGACCAACGGCTTAACGTGCTCTCCGGGGCACAGGGGTGTAGCACCGCCGACTTCCTACTCCGAACAGTTATTAGAATTTTAAAAATCCTAATAGCACTTTTTGTATGGTCCGACCAGGAAATCGAACCCGGGAACACATGACTGTGGCTGAACATGAACATGCTTAATACTAGACCACGAAAGGGTTATGTTAGTTTACTGATATGTCAAAAATCTCTAGCCAAACCAAGTTGGGTCAGACGGGTACTTAGTACTGAAATATACCAATCAAACATTTAACAACTGTTTGAGGACAAACCAAACATAGAATTGAAAGCAATCTTGTGAACATAACACCTCAGTTTACACATCTGTTCCACCGATTCCCTGTACCAATTACGTCACAGTATCAGTTTACCAAATAGAAGCATTCTTGTTTCAACTGAACGAACGCGTTTTCGTTAATTGTTTACAATAGGACTTGTCACTCAACATCACAATGGGATGCTTATAGTTTTTGTTTTGCAACAATGCCATATGAATAGACATGGAGAGATTAGGATCGGCGCATGTGACGTTGGCAAAAAAAGCTGATTTTTATACCATTTATGATGAAAAATACTCGCTTCATATATTTTATATTCGAAATATGGCCCTACCAAAAAATTCTTCAAATGTGAATATATTAAATAATTGTGGATAAATGATTTATTTGTTACTTAATCATACTATAGAAATATAATATATTTTATTTAAAGTCATATTTAAGGTCTCAAACCTTAACGATGTCTTAATTTTAAGCTAATGAAATAACAATAAAACAAGTTAGTTCATCCGTGGTAGTTGCTGTAAAGCTTCTGAAACGTTGGGTTAAATAACTAAATAAACCGGGATAAAATACGTTTAATTAGTTTATTATCTCAAACCCTCTTAGATGTATCTATTGTTCTCGAGGTACACAAGTGAACGTACCGTAAACACTTGTGTGTATATGGAAAAAAAACTGATTACTAAATTAGATATTAATATCAAGTAGATTGACGCGGAGTTACTGTTATGTTACAACGAATCGGGCAAAAGCGAAGAGAAAATAAGCATATCTCTTTCTTTCTTAACGTGATGCGACTCACTGACAACTTTATTACATCTAGTCTATCACCTGGTTTAAAATTAATCCTCAAAGCCGTAAATGGTACAAAGTGGTTCCCGTACTTTTTAATGTCCATTCAGTTACTTTAGCATACTGTTATTAGCCCTGTTTTAGATTAAAATATATACTTACATGGTAAACATTGGTACCGCAAAAAATTACAAAAAAATTGACATGAACACCAAATGTTGTGTTTTTGCAGTCGCTACTTATGATGAGGATTAACCTACGAGTGACGTCATGAATATAAAATTAAAACCGCCAGAGAACGATAACGTGAACCGACAGCGACCATTGTCGGGAGAATATTAACGGGACCCCAGAGTTGTTATGTGTTATATCAGCATGTCAGACAAAGAGCAAATCCTCGAAACAGCCGCCATTTGCTATAAATTCAAGAAGTAGTTGATAATAAATAAGTTTTTGATAAAAAACAATTATATTTAATCTTAACTAATGCTATTTAATTTGTGATACTTAAGACAAATTATGTTCCTTTTTAATCAGGATGCAGATACGTGTCCCCACTCTGTAAGTAATTTCATAATCTTAAGTAAGGTTGGTTCAGAAAATTTCCTTAGGCTGTCATACATAAGCCAACTTTATTCGTAGCCTCTAGGTTTCTATAGTATGATTAAGTAACAAATAAATCATTTATCAACAATTATTTAATATATTCACATTTGAAGGATTCTTTGGTAGGGCCATATTTCGAATATAAAATATATGTTGCGATTACTTTTCATCATGACATACTAGAATAACAAAAATTTAATAACCAGCAACTAATGAAAACAGTACATAGTTGTCTACGCTCAAGAGCAATACATTAGAAAAAAAAACGAATTTTCAAATGCCTCCATCCTTACAGTGAACATACGCCCTTTCTACTTATATAGACCTTCAAACTAACATCTCATTTCATTACCAAAGTGCCGAGAAATACACCATTTTCAAAATTTTCATGCGTAACAAAAATTTTATATATATCAATAATCAATTGCCATGCTTCATTTATAAGCATGCTAATTTATTCACCACAACAAATTAGCTAATTTAAGTTTGTCCACTGCCAACTGTACCTACGAGTATGAAGTGTGGTGAATGCAGCACGTACCCAGGTGCTCCTCCCAGCAGGGGCTCTATACATCTTGTAAGGTCAACAGTGGCGGGATTTACGCGAAAATCACGTGACGCCCTCGAGCCTTAGACGACATTTGCATTCCGTGATTTATTCGCTGTTGTCACGCAGGTCACAACTATTCCAATGTACTTTAACTCTGTACAACTATTATCGAGCCAATCTATATTTTATAGCTAATATAGAAATCGTACAAGCAACAAATGCTTAACAAGATCTATTTGGTCCTTCTTTACACATAAAATTGGCATTCTGTATGGGAGGAACAAAAAGCCGAATACTTTTTAATATCATCATCATCATTATTTATCGGTCCACTGCTGGACAGCCATTTTGCCAGCCCATTGCCACTTCAGTGGGCTTACTCGTCGTGTGGTATCGGTTACTTTAGTTCTCTGCCTTATGACTTCGTTACGAATTCTGTCTGACAGAGGAACACCCAACATAGCACGTTCAATAGCCCGTTGAGCTAACGCAAACTTGCGGGCCAGACCTAAATTAAGAGGCCATGTTTCGGCCCCGCAGTTCATCTCGGGGAGAACGCATTGGTTGAAGACTTTTGTCTTCAAGCTCTGCGGTATAGGCGACGTTAAAATGTGACGAAGCTCCCGGAAGGCTGCCCAACCCAACTATATTCATCTATCAGGAGTTGAATTTTTTCCCTTGCAGGAAGTTATCCAAATTTAGGACAAGTTGTGATCTGTTGGAACAAAGCCCGGGGAGCACGGAGGATGTCAAAGACTTTCCAATTGAAGCTCTACTAATTTAGTAGCCGTCTGTTGCGCAGTATGTAGTCTAGTGTTGTTGTGAAGCAGCAGTGGCGTGGAGCGATTGACCAGCCTAGGTTGTTTAGCCGCTAACTATAACATCATGATTTGCAATTTCTGACAATAGACATTAGCCGTAATAGTCTGGCTAGATTTCAGAAAACTGTAATGAACAATACCGACGCTAGTCCACCAAACGCTCACAAGTAACTTTTTTTGGGGTTGATATTCGGCTGGGGTAGAATTGGGCTTGCTGGCCAGGATTCAACCATTGGGCTGAACGCTTCCGATTATTGTAAAGAATCCATTTATTATCACAGGTAATGATTCGGTTTAAAATACCTTCATTATTGTGCCGGTTTAGTAATGTAACACAGCAGTCGATGCGCGTTTGCCGGTTCACTTCAGTCAATTTGTGAGGTATGTACCGTTCAAGCTTTTTAATGTCCATCCAATTTGCTTCAAGTGAATTGAAACAGTATTACCATTAACATCGCCGCCTGCAACTAACCCGGACGTGGTTTGCGATGGATCCGCTTCCACAATATCTTCGTTATCAACCTGTGTCTCAGGCCGTCCACGGGGCTCGATCTCCAGGTAGAAATTTCCAGAACGAAAACATTGGCACCCTAAAACGTACTATGTTTTCTTTTGCAACACGACCGTCATACACGTAATTCACCCTTCGAGTCGTTTCCGCAGCATTAGTGCCACGACGGAATTGTACTCGTAAATATGGCGATATTTTTTTTAAGTTATCCATTTTGTAAAATGAGCGACACAAACAGTAATAAACAGAAGAAAAAATTTTAATATATGACGGTCATCGAAACACAAATACATGAGTAAAGAGCTGTACAAATTTGAATTTGTAACTCCTTATTATGGAGGAGAAATTCGTAATTGAGGTAGGTACGAAAAACGCCAAGTTCGTATATTAATCAAGGTAGTGTAAATATAATTTTGAGTGAAACGCAATAGTCTATAACATATTGTAGAAGTACCTTTGTAAGACGTTATAGGATGAGTGCCCGGGGTGGAGAACCCTATTTAACGTAGTTGTGTTTAATTTAAGTTCATTTTGCGGTGTGAGATGAAAAAATACCAAGTAACGACAGGAAAGGATGAAAATAACTCCGCAATGCTTTGGATAAGTCGTACGCAAATTTTATCATTAGACGTACGAAGGAATTCACCATAGACTATTTATTTTAACTAAATGAGAAATTGCAAAGCTGAACAACAAACCACAGACTTTTCTGTAGAGTTATCTAATTAACGAAAGCTAATAAAATACGCTCGTACACGAACAATGGATGAACAAAAAGGTAAATCTCGTGCCTTGTCAGAATAAATCCTACGAAAAATACTAAGTTTGAGCTTTTATGACCAACCTTGCTGTATTTGAAAAGAAATTAAGAAACGTTTACATTACATTCTAAACTTTACACTTTTATAATAAAGACTAATTTTTCAAAGTACAAAATAGCAACAACATTATCTACCCCACGACAATAGTTTTCATAGATTAATAATAGTATTAAGATTGTTTCCGTGTTGGCAGAGTTAAAATATGCAATCAGTGTAGAGTGCACTACGCAACTATTGCCGTTAAATAAAAAAAAATAGCATAGAACCAACTACTTTTGTAACAGTCTGAAATATAAAATCATCGATTAAAAATTAGGATTCCTTCTGATACTGGTTACATACTATATATCAACAGATGGTTCCTGTACCTCTGCTGTCCAACTTTATAGTTGGAGTACAAACATTAGCTTATTGTTAAGTTTAGAGTTATTCTTCGAAAACGCCCTTGTGATTTCGAAACAAACGGACTTGGTGGTGCCTCGTAAGCATATTGAAATATTGTCCCATAAATGTACCACAAACCCAACTCGTTCAACTTAACCGACGGACGTTTGACGTATGGCTTCATTTGCCTGACTTCGATATACTTTCACAACTTTTATCCTTGCATTTAACATTTTGATGTACAATCTTACAACAAGGGGTGAAGGTACAGAGTCGAGTAAAGTATTTTTGGCATGCTGCAAATTTAAGATGGTTTTGAGAGATGATTTTGAAAAGGTCTCGACCGCAATGCAATGAGATCTCGTTGTATTGTGGAAAACAAAGATACATTTTGTAGGCGTGTACATGATTTAGTGGGTCTGAATCTCTGACATCATAATTGTGATTTCGTTAGATCGACAGGGACATGAGGGTATCTTTTTCTAACAAATAAAATAATTAGTAATTTTTTTCCAACATTTTTTTCTCTTAAGCATACGGGGATGTTTCACATTATAATAATACTACTTCTAAGGATTTTACAGCGGTTTTCTTTTAAGTACGAGGTTTTTGGAACCCCATGACCATATAGTTGTAAAACTTCTGAAACGCCGGGTATATTATAAGTATAATTTAGAAATTATCATATTTTGGCAAATTATATAATGTTGTATTGATTTACTGTTGTATTTTACAACAGTAACTAAAGCTTGACTTGTTGTTGTTTAACACTTTGTGTTGTTGTTAGTTTAACACTCGACTTTTACACCACACTCCATCCATAATTTTTGCATTTCATATAACTTAATAAAAATGATGTACTATATATGCTTGTAAATCTATACATTGTACTTCTCCGGTAACATATTTATTAATGTCATCGATGTGCATACTAAAAATAATGCAAGCTTACCCTTTATATGTTAAAGGGTAAGTTTGCATTATTTTTATTCTTTCTTTCTCAATTTTAAGACTGACAACTGCTAGTTATATGTGAGATACGAACAATCTATGAGTTTTATCTCCTTGCTCATAATAATTTAAAGTTGTCGTGCCATTACTGCATTGTGACTGAATCGGATTGTCAATACCATGAAAATATCGATGACATAATAGAGCCTTCAACCAGTCTGTTTCGTGATTTTTGTGAGTCGCCGGTGTTTCATCTGCATAATCAATAAGCGTGCAGATGTTAATGGGCATAGGTAATCATAAAATGGCTCCGATTGATAGTTTCTTTGTTAAAAAAGTGATATGTCCACTGATGATGAAACAGCAGAGTAAGAATATCTGAAATACTATAAAAGAATTGCCGGTTCAAGAGAGAGGTCATCGGATAATTATATCTCAAACTATATTTTACTTATTTCATTTTGTAAAACTTGAATTAAGGTAGTAAAATGTTTATTTAATAGTAGATGTTAGTAAGAGCTTAGTGAAATTGTTGTCGGACCATGATTTGCTAATATTACAAGGCCTAGTGCTCAGAACTGCTATGGTCCACTGCTAGAATCGAAATATTGATATTCAATGTAACATAGACACACCAACTATTTTTCAATGTCAACCTATATTTTAATATGTTAAGTTTTATCGATATACCTAAATATAGTATCTATGAAAAAAAAAACATTTCAAATAACAATTATTACTTTTACAGTGTGTTAGTTAAATACACAAATATAAAACAAATAAAAATATAAAAGCTTATTCGAAGTGGTATCCATTGGCTGTAATACAGTCCCTTAAACTTTGAGGCTAGTTATCAATAGAAACACGCACTCTTTCCATAGCGAAATCCTTCACTGCCAATCGTATGAATTGTTTTAGGGGCTCCAAATTATCATGGCGTTTAGAGCAAGCTGTACTCTCTAAAACTGACCGTAAATCATAACCCAGCGGGTTAAGATCGGGACTAGACGAAGGCCAGTCTTCAGCTCTAATGAAGGCCTAGACGTTGAAACCGACGTCCGACGACCGAGCTTTATGACCCAGCGCCGAGTCTTGCTAGAAGGACCGTACTTGGTTCTTAAATATGGTGTTATTAAGGGGCTACCTTCCCAAGAATGGTATCTTCATACACTTGTGCACATGTTTTGATACCTTTTTTACAAAAATATAGCTCAGTCACTCGTTTATAGCTAACCCCCATCCCACCAAACCATCACTGAAGTCAGGTAATGCCCACGTTGCACTCCGTTGACTAATGGTGAAGCTTCCTGAATACTTTGACCATATACTTATGGTCATTTTAGTTGTTATAAGTGTTCCGCTTTAGTAGTTGTTTCGATTTTACTATCCTGTTCATTTTTAATTTTTCAGTTAAGACCAGTGCGTACTTCTAGGCTGCAAGTCCTAAGTCATCACTTAAAATACGCGACATGGTTCTAGGTACTATCTTCATTTCCCCATATAAAATCTTTTGCATTTGGACAGATTTACTTATAGTAACTGTTTTGACCATCTTTTTCATGTGAACACTACGTGGACGGCATGGTACTTCTCTGCCATAAACAGAGGCAGTCTCATTATACCTATCACAAACATTTGACCAATGTCAAGCGTTGGGGACACAGTGCATGGAGAGTTTTAAAAAATGCACAGAAATTATGTTCTCTTTATCATCCCACTCCATTTTGATATCGCAAAATGTTGTACAGTGGCTTCAAAATGAGAAAACACATTGAACGAACGTATAAAAATAATAGATCGCTACATTTGAATTTGTAAATTCAAATGCAGCATTTTTTATTTTGATTGTAACAGTATTTATGGCCAGACTAAGAATATGTCGCAGTCGTCTTATCTAAATCGCCGTATTTCATTACGGCTAGCCCTAAACAAAAATAGGGCCGCTATGACAAATTCTATTGTATCTTTTATCAGAATATGGCAGGGGTTAAGAAAATCGTGAAGAAGTTTGTTATTATGTGTATGTTTTATTTAATTCATAATAATGTATTAAAGAAAAAATACACAATAATAAAAATAAATAAAAAATGGCCATGATTGTCCATCATGGAACTTCAATTTGGATTGGCATGCATGCTTGGATCAACATGCATACAGCATCTGGTAAATATCCAACTCCTTCGAATTTTCCAATTTTAAGATATGTTTAGTCGCAAAGCGTTTAAAACTTTAAATCATTTTTTATCACATTTATATATTTCTGTAAGTACATCGATGAATCTATTATTCATATATCAATGAACTTTACCAAGAAAAGCAGTCAATGCTTGCATAAATTCATGCAACATTTGTCGAGTCAGAGTTGACGACATTTTTATGAACAAGCTTATCTAATTCTTAGCTACATTCCATATTTAAGTAATAGATAGTAAGTAAACAAAATTAAATTAAGCGCTGTGTGGTCTGTAGAATTGCCGACTTTTTGTATCTCAACATTATACATGATACAGGAGTATAAAAAGTTAACATATGCTGAGGCTTGAATTTATTTTACATCGATTTAAAGTATTTGTTTTACCGAGCATGGACCTCACTCAACATGACAACGTGGCCCTCTTCCTTATACAAACTGTGGGTAGAAAAATAAGTATAATTAAGTATATTATATAAATATGTCTCCTTATATATGATATTTTATTTCTATTATCTAAGTTAAATAAATTCGATGTATTGGTGTTATTTCAATTACTAGTGGGATGTAATCTGTGTAATCTTTGGAATGTATGTCGTTGCTCTTAGACTGGTGGCAATAAATTTAAATTCCTATATTTCATTAAACGTGGAAGTATAAATGAATCATACTGCAATAAATATTATGGGCCATAGGCCTAAAAAGAACGACGATTAAAGACAACTATAATTCTATGTACGTATAACAGAATATGTAAATATAATAAAATTATTATTAATGTGTGTTAGTTGACTAGACCACGGTGCGTAGTGGAAGCATTTATTATCCAAAACCACTCTCAGTACTGAGTGTAACTAAAAACTCACCCTACACGAAGACTAAATAAGTACGCAAATTATGGCACACCGATCAGTGTCATTTGAGAAGTGGAAGATCATTGACTGATGTTTAGCGTATAGTACGTACATGATAAGATGATGACTGATGAAAATGAAATAATGTACATAAATATACTAACAATGATGTATTAGTCTATTGTTGGTATTGACTACATAAATGAACACATTCTATTCCCCTAAGAAATGAAAGGAATCAAAGTATCAAGACTGTTCCTAAAGGAACCGCATCGTTGTCGCGTATTTGCCAAGGCGAGCTTTTGAAACCGTGTCGGTCTCGATCAGTTTCATTATTTATCTGCCATTGTCTCTCGACCATAAACACTGCAGCTTTACGATCCTCCGTGGAGTTTCTTTCTTAACAACTATTTAGTGGTCAATAAAAATTGTTTAAGGCCTAAACGGAAATTAAGTTTTTTAAAGGCGTTGGGTTCGTATGTGAGAATAGCGCTTAAAATATATTACTATTATTGCAATTATCTACAGCACGTTAACGATTCTTGAACCTAGACAAGTTGAACAGCTTATCGTGTAAAGTCACATGAAAAAGTTAAGGCATTCAGTGTGACGTATATATGATGTTTAAGTTTCGGTCAGAGATAGAGCCTGACAAGTGTGGTTACAACACACATCGTTGGCGGTTTGTATTTATAGGAGAAGAAAGGGAGTAACCCGGTTACCAGATGGTAAGTTTCTGAGTTTGAAGAAAGCTCTTTTTGTAGTCGTACGGCACATGGAAGGAGAAAAGGAGGGTAACGCATTGACATAGTAATTATGCGGATTTTCATGGGTGTTGGTAGTTGTAAAGGGGATGTGGTTGTTCGCTTGCCCTCCTGTACTATAAAGAAATCCACATGACTCCTGGATTTGCCGGTTTATGAGTGACTTACCGAATAACTCTCATACCTCGTATTCTATCTGCCTTATCGGAAGTACAAGAAAAGTTACATACCTAGTAACTCAACGAGAGATCTACAGATAGAAGTTATCACCAGTAGCAGAGAGAAAACATCCACTGCTGGAGAGTACAGATAATACAGACTTCCACCAGAGAATGCCACAGGTGAAAGTCACAAACTGCATGCATCCATCGGCCCTCCGCAATCTTGAGCAGCTAGGGTGCGGGGCCGCCACTCGAGAACATTTCTTCCCCAGCGGTTGCTGGTTTAATAATCTTTATAATTATTTAGATAAAGACAGGACTTATCTTTAAAATGTCCTTGTCCAAAATGTTTGGCTAGCGCCTAAGGTGATTCCACCAAATTCCTGTAAATACACTTTGTGAACACTTAAAGTAAATGACACAACATAATATATTTAAGCCTTACCCGTGGCTCAAATTAAATATAACACATGGTTATCGTCCGGCTGTTTATCACACAAGTAGAGCCATGTCACATGGAGTGTCAAATACATATGAGCCAATAGAAAATATCGTGATTTCCTTTTTGAGTGCCTTTGGTACATCAATGCGGGTGGATTCACACTATAAAGCTAAACTGGCTAAAGCTTAGTTCACACTACTTCCTACCACGCTGCATTATGTGGCTGTGTGAACTATATGAATATTTTAATATGAATATTATAAAATAAATATGAATATTATATATATTTACGTAATAAAGAAAAGCGAACTATAAAACGAATTTTATATATATTCTATATAAAAGAAAATATGTGTGCTGTGTAATACGCACGCTTATAGTATGTCCCGACTCATTAAATTTTAGATACACATATATACACTTTGTAATGGAAATAGAAAAGTAAAAATAGATAATCGTTTATTTCACTACATAAATAGGTACCTGATGGATTACATTCCAATTCCAACATTAATCATTCGTAAATGAGACCAAAACTGTGCTAAATCTGACTTTGGTTTAAATTTAAATATCCACGCAACATAAAGCACGGTCACCTACACTTGGCTACTTCGTTCCTTAATAACAATAATAGTTCTTCCAATATTACCCCTAACAATGTTAAATCTAATGTTGGTCAATTTATTTGAAACTAGTCTACTTTGGAGGACACATTTTAGTACACATGTTCATATGTGCAGAAGCACACATAAACACCCTAACCTTGTATTCCGATAGAGAGGCAGTATGATACGAGCAAACCCAAATCTAGTGCAAGCTTGTCGTGGTCTCTACATTACTTGATGTAAACGGTACGCATGCTACGTTGTATTTTCTTTAATAAATGCTTTTGGTTTTATATTCTTACGATGCCATATCGGGCAGTGTATGTACGGCTTTAATGTCTTCATTCTTAATTTGTTCAATTCAAATATGTAACATCGCACGTACATGCTACCCTAGCGACGAGGAGCCGGCTCCTGGAGACCATGCAGCGAGTGTAAAGCTATCGTGATAAGTGTTCAAAATAATATGGTCAACTGGCCATCCTGCCCAAAATGTTATACAAATACAAATTATTTTGGAGGCGTTCTTTTATGTAAGTAATTCTAGACTTTGTCGCTAAGGCAGTTGAGTCTATGTTAGTTAATAGTCTATATAATAAATAATAAATATATTCTGTTTAAAATAAGTTGTTCTAACATTTACAATAACTCTTATATATGGTCTTATAAATGGTCTTAAAATCATATTAGGGATATAGATGTGACGCAATTTTAGCCACTGCGCCCGTCCAAGCTTCAAGCTTGGTATGTATAGTGTAGTTTGGACAAACCTCGTATAAGCCAGTAAGAAGTACCGCCCTTTTTGTTGCAATAAAATGTCGCATATATGATCCGGCACTACCGGGGTACCTCTCGCTCACATGATACGGTTTCGCTGTCGCGTTTCGTGTGGCTTGTAGTAGCCAGTGGACCGTTGGAAGGGAAGAGGCAAGGAGGGCAACGCTTTTGCATAACTATAAAAGGCGACTTCTCGTTTGTGGAAGACGATATAAAAAATAATGAACACAAAAGTCTCATGCAAGGACAAGGCGGAAGCGGAAAACTATGTAAATATATTCGCATAGTATGATATGTGCAGTTATCCATTATACATCAGTACTCTGATGAGTACTTGTCCATTATACATCAGACACTGATGTGTCTATCGTCAACCTCATTGAACTATAATTTTTATTGACCAGCTCGTCTTGTGAGAGAGATTCAATAAAAATAGGACGTGCATACTTAGAGTATGTAGTTTGAATTAGATTATAGCGTGTCCGTGTGTAAGTTTTATGCTTCAGATCAGCAGTCGGCAATGCGCGGCTCGCAAGTCGCATGCGGCCATCGGACTATATAGTTGAGGTCACCGACAGTGTATGAGAGCGGTTAGATAAGTCCGTGACTTAGAAAAGGAGAAACTTAATTTATGCAAAAAACATAATTTATACTTTATTTTTCTTCCTACTACACTTCTTCACCTCATCCAGCGAAGCTTTCACCTCTTCAACCCGTAGAAAAAATATTTTTGAACACTGAGAAATAGGACTTAGTTTCGAAGGACGCCTTCACAACCGCCAAAATTCTGTTTTTTTAATAGGTACTTTCTTATTGTTGTCGTGCTAAATTAAAAGAAAAGAGTTCAGCTTTGTGCGAAATTACTTTTTAAGAAAATAAAAACCTTTACTCATAAAGCCGCGGATTTAACCTGTCCTAGTATCTGCGGTACTTCATTACTTTGTTTTAGCAAGCTTGTAGTAAGGACCACAAGTTTGCTAAAAGGTTGCCGACCCAGCTTTACACGATTCGTGATTTTACACTTGAGAACTTCACGGGAAAATTGTAATTTATATTTCATAAATAAATTTTGAAATAATTTTAATCATTTATTTGTCATTATCATCATCATCGCCCTCAGACCGCCCCATAGAGCGCCATATTTACCTATATCTTATATTTAGATATTACATTAATAAATATATAATAATACTGGCTGATCTGACTCTATTGACACTTTGGTATGATCTTCTTTTTTACTTTATTGACGAAACATTGCGAAGCCAGCCGGCTCAATAAATAAATATATCATGAGCTTATTAAAACTACAGTTTGACTTATTCAGATTGGTTTATTTAGGAAGAGGTAGTGCCATACTGCGTAGGCGGAGGTAGAGCCATGCATAGTGCATGACACCACATCCTTCTATACAACGGAACTGGGCCCGTACGACCGGGGAAGTACATCTCATTCACATAATACCGTCGTAAAGTGACATGTTCAGTGTCGCGTTTCGAATAGTTTGTAGGTAGCCGGAGGGCCATTGAGGCGAAGGAGAGCAATGCATCAGCATAGTAATTATGTGGATGTTCATGGTCGGCGGTAGTCGTAAAAAAGGCTCTGATTGCTCGTTTGCCTCCCTATTCTATAAAAAAAGATATGACTATCTACCATGTCAGATGTACAAGTGGCTATCAAAGTATCGAAAGAGATGAGTAGTAACATAGTTGTGGACATTTAAGGGACGCGGATAAACAACCCCACGTGGGTGTAAAGTAATGGCACTACACACAAATCCAGGTTTGTTTAAGTAATGGACTATGCCAGGAACATTGCTGGTGGCCTAAAAAACCATGGAGTGGCCAAAAACTACTTTTGGTAAATTGAGCCGCAATTGTGATAAAAAAAATGTAATTTTTACATACGACGACAATATAGATTACAGCTATAACAAGAGATTTTAATAAGTAATAAGATATTTCTGATATGTTATCACATAGTTATCTTTACTCCATTGTTTTCAAATTTCAAATATATACCGCACTTTGTAAGCCATACTGACTTTGTTTCGTATACAGGCACAAACGCCAACGATGTTAATCATTTATAAAATTTAAATATAAATTGCACTCTATGGTATTTGTGTTCTCACAGTAGCGCGTATAACAGAAGTCTTCGGATATTTTTGTAAACTACCTACCGTACCCTTCTTAGAACCGTCACAAGTCCACTAAGTGGGGCTATGATCATTATTTGACCAAATTAACACTTTCAACTGGACCCCTATAACGAACTGCCCCTCCCGTGCAGCTTCCGTCATATTCCCATTTATGTGATAGTGATGATTTTGATTGTTAAATTAATCTCCTCATTATATTATGATGCCGTATGTAGGTACAGATTTTTGCAGAAACGTAAACAATCATAGGTATTATTTATGCATTCCAATGTATAATTTAGTTACCACGATTACATTATTCGATTTTTAACATATCGATCGTGTAAAAAAGAAAAATAATCTTATAAATGAATGTAAAATTAAAAATATTACATCAATAATAAGATTCCTTCTTTTACTTTTTTATATAATTAAGGCAAGGCAATAACCTTATGGTCTAGTTATAATGCGTGTGCCAGTAACTGGCGTACACTTCATTTACAAATTTAAGCCAGCAACTTCTGTGCAATAGGAGTTGTTAAATCTAGACTTCAATTAAGCTAAAATTATGAAATCGAAATATATCAGAAAATGTTTTTCAAAGTGTTTTCTTAATTTGTCACCCAGTCTGATATTATATTATGTATCTACTAATTAAACAAGACCAAAATATTAGAAATAAATTTTATAATCTAATCTTCTTAATATAATTAAGCAAAATAATATGAGTTATCGAATTTATTTTTATTCCTTATAGCTTTATAAGCCGTAAACTCAAGTTTCTCTCATAAACCATATTGTATTTTTCCATTACATCCATATTCTTAAACCAACCATATTATGGGTAAAATTTACTATTCACTCACTTTAACTATTTGAATTAGGAACACGGGTTCTAAAAAAATTGACTTAAAGAATTCACTAAACACACTGAGCTAACGTGTCACTAAACCGAACTAATTCCACTCTTTATCCCTCAAATTATCAAGCTCCAGAACAAGCTCGGTGTTTACAGAGCAATACCTGAACAACCGGCGCTAATGAGGGCCACAAACACATTCTAGTTAGTGTAACATCGGTAGCCTGTTCTCGGAATACTCCCGGAATGGATGAAGCAATCTCAAACATAACGCGAAATTTCACAGTAGCTCAATGCCTCTTTTTATATATTTTTTTAAAGTTTAAGCCGCAGCGATCGGCAACGAGCAGCTCCCGATAGTCTTGGAAAAATCATATCGTGAGGACTTAAAAACTGTGTTTTTGCAGTTTTACTGTGTACGTCCTTAGTTTGTTTTACCACCATGCGGCCATTGTCTGCTTCGATAACTACCGACGCCAATAGACATAGAATGTGTTGCCCACCTCCCTTCCTCCCCTGGAATGTCGCATAACATTACCTCTTGCCGGTGCCCCCAAACTTGCACACGGATGATAAGCAGACACAGAGCTTTCTTTCATTTCCCTCGATCATCATCAATATGAAAACTAGTCGTTGTCTTCCAGTTTAAAATGATTTTTTATATTATCAGATTTGCAAACTGCGTTTAAAAAATGTACCTACATTTGTAATGGATAATGTAAACAAACTTTGGCAACGTATACTGAGACTAGGTAGAAAGTTTACCATAGTTTTAAGTTTACCATACAACCTCCTATGCAACGGAATTGGGCCGGCACAACTGGGGAAGTACCTCTCGCTCCCTTGATACCGCCGTAAAATGACAGCGTCGCTGTCACGGTTCGTGCGCTTTGTGAGTAGCCGGTGACCCATTAGTGCGGGGTGAGAGAATGGCAGCGCATCTGCTTAAGAAACATTAGAATGTCCATGGGCGACGGTAGTCATCAAAAGGCTCTGATTTCTTGTTTGTCCCCTTATGCTATAAAAAAAGTAGAAAAAGTTTAAAATAACAAGTAGAAACTTGTTACCAGACCCCCCGTTTATTTGTAAAAAAAAAAACAAAAACAGTTATCTTGTAAAGTCGAGGAAGGCATCGAGCTTGTCAATCAACGTAATAATAAAAAGTGACGTAGCCGTCAAAAGTTGTCCCAAATCGCATCGGGGCCGATGACCCGTACTAACAACTCAGACCAAAATCCCTAGCATTTGTTTTGTTTAGTTTCTCGTCCACCAACACCCGTCCGTCACAATGCATTTGTCCGAAGACCTAACCCCTCGGGCGCCGTGACAAAACGAAAATGTTTTCTAAGACTGCACAATACAATGTCGGCTAAAATAAACTATCATATAATATCAATAATGTATTCACATACGCACGGACACATGTATTTTAAATACGTATTATGTGAAACCAGTTAATAAATTTCTTGAAGGGAAGGGTTCAGGTGGGCATTGTTGTTGGATCACTGTTTCTGTTCTTGTTTCTGTAAGGGCAATGATTGAAATTCCCATGCCTTGATGTTCGCATGACAATAGAAAACTGTATCGATTTGTAGGGTATGGCAGTTCGATATTAAATCGTTATGACGCGTACTTGTGTGTTTTTGACGCGAGCGTGACATGTTTTGGGAACATTTAAATTCTTAAATACTTATAAATGAACAATAAGTAACAGGACTACATTCAAACACACAACAATAATAATTAAAAATAAATTTATACTTAATGTTTTCAACTAAACTATAGACGACTACAAAATAATAATATATAATAGTCACATTTAGGTATAAACACCTAATGTCCGCAAACATCTGCATTTCCCAATTCGGTATATATTCCAAATGGCAACCAAGAATGTAGATACATTCCATTGGCATTTTGGAGCAGTAATAATAATAGGTTAATTAATAGATACTAATGTACACTGCTACCACCGCGTTCTCACAGAAGTATGCAGACTCATTGTCATTATTTTCCCGTCACTTTTAGGATAAAGAATGGAAGCGAAGGCAGCAGTCTATAGTTGTACGCAATACGATTCGAGATTTGCCTAACTCAAATAATACCTCGATTAGGTATTTCGAGCGTAAGGCGCGCTAGTATTCACCCTCAGACGGGTGAAAGGGGTTACGGGCCCACTAGTAATGTTCCTCTCCATAAACCACTCTTGCGAGTTAGCGACGAGGCTGTTTAATTTACTGTGCGCGAGCTAGCCTCTACGTCAAAGTCGGCTGATGAGAGACCTCGCGGTCTATCGGATCATGATAATAATAGTTAAATTAGCTGTTATAAACATTCCAATATCGGGATGCATTTCTTCTATCTGATGGAGAGTGGGAGGTCAGAACCGTTTGCGACCTAAACCCATTCTCGTACGGGGCTTCTCTTCGCTTCCTATGCTGTGGAAGCTGGGATGTTTTTCAGATCAAAAAAAAAAAGAGGCTATAGTTGGAACTTCTTTAGGTTATAAGCGCGCCACTTCCAGTCCCGCCTGGATGTTTTTATAATTATATGTACTTCTATAATACAATTCTAAAAAGTATAAAATGTTCTCAAATGTACAAGTATAATAATGTTCAATATATTTGCCTTGTCGAGTATCTCAAGTCCTCCGTCCTCTGTCCTCGTCCTCGTACTAACCATAGCACTGGTCTAACGTAGTGAGATATAAAAAAACATAAGTTACAATAATATAATTTATGACAAAATTCATTTAAAAACCTCTCGAGCACATTTATAATGCTTAGCGAATATCGTAAAGTACAGCTTTCACACACTTATACGCCAATAACTTATCTCGTTGTGTTGCAGTTATTAAACGGGACTTCAATCAACTTTTACGAGCGATCTCTCATAAAAATATTTAACTATTTGTTTGCACATAATATTAACGTTATGCACCATTATACGCTTTGATAACACAAATTTAGCCTTTAAACCGTTTGCGCTAAGAACTATGGCACTACTCGTGTAATATCGTTAAGGGATCGAAATTGCCCCATAGGGCATTGTGAGGGTTATCCTAATTAGTATAAATATTAGCTGTAAAAATTAATTCAATCCAAATTGTGATTCGGTGCAAATATTTACATGCCATCCTTCTTATTTTTTGATAATCATTAGGTATTTTATAAGGAATTTAAGGAGTAGGTACTTTAGTAATAGGTAGTGCTATGCTGCATTGGACTTATATTATCGGGGAAATACCTTCCGCTCACATGATACTATCTTAAATTTACAGCTATGATGTCGCGTTTCGTGCGGTTAGAATAATGTCATCTAGCCTAATTTCATCCACGGTATCTCTAAAGTGACTAGCCAGCTGCGCAGGACCTTTCATAATGTACAAGTTGATGCGAAGTTACAAGAGAACTCTCTGTTCCCTCACTCTCCTATTCCGATGGGGCGACAATCTGACATGACCGGAGAAAAATCAGGCGCAGGATCGGAGGCGGAGGTGAATACCGCCAACTCCCTGCTTTGGACTGTTGTCAGAAATTGAAAAAATCCCAATAACACTTTGGTTCGACCGGGAGCTCGACCTACGACCTCAAAACTATGGTTGAACAAGCTTAATACCAGACATCGAGGCAGTTCAACTATACTTACACTATATAAAGGAAAAATAATAAGTATTAAAGAAATTATAGATGGCGTTTACAGCGCAGTCAGCGCCATTAACGGTCAATTGTTATTATAAGCGCCCCACACTCGAGCACATGACGTCACCTGTGATGTGTGACACGCTCATCTGTTACACGAAACGTGAGAACATACTTGCTATAATTTCACGTTGCTTTTTTCCTCCGGCCTGAACTTATGCTGAGGAAGCGAAGAGAAGCCTAACATAGCTTAATCGAATTGCTATCAGTGCTCTTCTAGCGACTAGGTTTGGGGTCAAAGGAGGGACCGACCCTCCTCTCCACCGTAGATGGGAGAGGTACATCCCGATATGAGTGTTTGTGGCAGCTAATTTAAATATTATTATCTATCATGGCCAGAGAAAGGGCGCGCGCGGAGAGGTAAATGACCGCTTCCTGTGCTGACCCGACACACTATAGATCGGCTACAATGTAATGTCACTACAACCTACAACTTTATTGATAATGCTAAAATCTGTGGTCTATCTATCTAATTTCTGAAAAAAAAACTGAAAGAAAAAAATTCTGAACTCGTAAATGGCTTGTTTTAAATCTAGGACCTCAAGATCTGAAGCACACCCAAGCAATAACAACAAGAGCCAACATTCTTCAATTTATGTCATTGTATGAACTAATATCTAGTTTGTCTGAGCGCAGTTCAATAAAAAATGGATGTGTGAGCTGCAATGCCCGGAGTTTACTCCCTAAGAACGAACACGATTCTGGAGTTACGCTGGAAATGAAGTGTTTTCCTCTCATAACATTTTTGTCCAACGCACATCTTAAGTAGTTTCTTAAGGAATAAACTCTAATAAAATTTGTGAAATCCTTTTGAGCTCAAGATAAACGAGGCACACATCCATTTGAGTGCGACCGCGTCTCATTGATCGATGATTGACAACACACAAAGAAACACTCTCGGCCGTCTCCGAAGCCGTTCGCTTATCAGTATCAAGATAACCCTTCAAAAATCCATCATATGATTGACAATACGACACGGTTTTAAACAAACCAATATTGTTTTGAGAAATGGAACTTTGTCACACTGTGACATACATTATTGAGGTACATGAAATGTCATTGAGGTACATGAAACTGGTAGTTCATACTGTTTAAATCAGTCTAATGACGTTGCTATTAATCTGATCGCCTTGTCTTATTTTGGTTTGAACAATGGGCATTCATAACTCAAAAAAATCATGCAAGTATTATGAATTCGTCGATATAGTTGTGACGAATTCCTATTCAAATAAAATTTGTTCTCATTTTTATTTAATTCTTTAGCAGAAGATAATACTTCACGTTCTTCCTTTCTTCCTTCCTTACCCACAAGGGACCACCGGAAACTCATAAATAATATGAAACGTGATAGGATAGATGTCACTTTGCAATGGTATCATGTTACTGATCGGGAGCATGAGCTCGCGAAACATTTTTCAATGAACGTATAAATGTTTTTTGATCATTGTGCTCAAAGAATATATTTTTGTGCATTACATAATGGCGGCGACAATCGCGTACCCGTGCTAATCGACATTGTGGCGTGACAAACAACCCCAAAACACACAAGACGCTGCAAATCGATACATAAAAAGCAAAGGCTCCGTCGGCCACGACTCATACTTTGGTGCAAGTTATAGGAAATCTTCGCGAATGCTCCAATTTTAAAACCAGTGTACGGGCAGCACACACTATTGAAACATAAGACAAATCGTCGCGAGGCGAGCGCTCGTAGCAATCCGATGAAACTCTCCGGCTTCTCTTCGCTTCCACAACACAAGCTCAGATCCGATAAAAATAAGTAATAAATGAGCAGTAATGGAGATTTTATAACTCCAAAGGATGTCTTGTATTCGCCTCTTACTACTTCAATCTCTTTAATAATTTCCAATTCAAAGGTGATAAGCTTTACCTTGCACAAATCTCACAAAAAGTTCACACTTCTACTGAATACCAGTGCTAATTTCCATTTCTTGCTTATAGAAACGCCACTGCTCATGCCTTCCACCATCGTATAAAATACAAAATGTCAATTTAATATTTACGTTCCGTTGTCATTAACAATAGACGCTAAAAAAATTATTAACTTTACCACGCGCAATTCGTTCGCTGTTTGTTCAGGCGCCAAATAACAAATGACAATCGGCCACTATTATTAAAAAAGCACACTCGCCGACAATAGAAACATGTAACTCTGTGTCGACACTTATTTGTGGTTCCTACGGAATAATAAGCCGGTGCCATATCTGATAATACGTAGGAGTTGTAACAGATTGTATGTTCTTATTGACATGCCTCAAAATAGTCTTGAGACTTAAACGTAATATAAAAAAATGCGAAACTTGTTAGCGGCAATTACCACCCTATATGACCTTGACGATGATGAAAATGATATTAATGACAACTAGTTACTGTAAACTTATTTATAGGAGTGTAATATATATAGTTGTAGTTGTTGTCCTTATTGTTTACTTATGTTGTTATATGTGTTTACCTAGATATTTGTATGTTTAATATAAAAGCTCAAAGATGAAATTATTTACCTGTTTTAAAAAATTATCTATTTATTATGGAGGCCAAAGTTGAATTACAAAATGAATCTGATAGTTAGGTATTGTTCCAAAAACAACCGGATGAATGTGAAGGAGGTTTGACAGAGATATATAGATTACAAACCAAAATGATATGAATAATTCTCTTGAGATACGAATTTACGTGGATTAAACCGCGGGGCACAGCTAGTAACCCTATAAATGCATACGCTAAAGTTGCAAGACGTAATCTCACTTAAACCATCTCTCGACATATTCAAAGCGAAACTCTTAGACAATCAATCTTAAGGCCCTTTAGTTCGGGCCTCTTTACATTGACTGTCGATAAAACTTCGAATATATCGCGACCTGCTATCAAACGATTTGTTTAGTAGCTAAGGAGTTCATGGAATATATAGATAGACACAGATATACAGAATAGCTTTATTCAATGCATATAAAAAATATATACAAACGATACAATTATGATGTTGAACAATAGACTTAATAGTTCGCTGTGCACAACATAATGTTTCGTTACATTAACAGATTCCACAAGATATTATAACCTACAAAACAAAAGGTATCAATAAACTAAAAGAAGACAGAGAAACAGAATGCAAGTAAGTGTGTCTTTAGACAGGTGTTTTGCATTGAAGTGTCACTCGGCTTGGAAGTCGAATATACCACATGGATATATATCAACACCGATATTCTGTGATTCAATTAGCTAACTTGTGATCCGACTTAAAATGCTATATAACACAGCAACCTTCCTACATTATAATTCTCATCGCAACCAGCTGTGCTCAAAAGGATGTTTGCAGTTCGAACAGATAAGCCTTTACCTTAGTTTTAAAATACTTTATGGTTTGTGATGTTCATATTGGTGTTGATAGGTTATTCCAACATTTGGTGGCCGAGTATCTAAAGCTACCTCTAAAAGCTATATATTAACGCCGCGGTGCGATGGGGATGGGATACAAGCATGTCTTCCGCTGATATACATAGATATCAAAAACAAAGTGATCCAAAAATCAAATCCTTTTAAGACTTCTATGTTAAATGCATAGGTACTCAGAAGATGTTACTTACTTTCAATTTTGAGGAAATTGTGGTTGTCGAAACCACTACAAATATCCTTGCATGAATTTTTATTTCAGAAGGAGGTTGTTCCCATAGATAACAAAAAGAAACTCTTCTTAGATCTCTATGACTGTGTCGAATGATCATGCCAACGTAGTATTGTTAAATGAGCAAACACAAAGAAAAATACTAGAAATCATGATAAAAGCTGTTAGGTTTTGCATTATTATTTAATTGATGACGTTAAAAACGTAGTTTGTATAATTCTATTTTGAATAAAAATATTTTCACTTTTATTTTCATTGACACTTTGTATTGTTAGGACATACATTAAATACTAAAAGAATAAAAGAATTAATATCAATATGTAAAATTAATGACATACGTAAACGATACTATCTAAATTAATGACATACGTATACGATACTAACTTAATTTCGTAGGTGCGTAGTGTTCCTCCATAATAATTATGATAATCTAAAATCATATTAATTATTACAAATGATCTTATTTCTCCAATGAAATTAATCTCTTTACAAAAGCATATGACAAGAGAGATAGTAAAAATTTATAAATAGATACAAAACAATATAATAGAATTTCTAGTTCAAAGTAATTGTAAACGCAATTAATGTTAAGACCTGTTATGTGAATACAGCAGAAGTTTGCGATTTTAGGGTTGAACTGGCGAGTCACGCGTCCAGTCCCGGGGGTGAAACCGTTTAATGCATACTTTAATATTGTTGGACCTTTTGAATTCCTATAGCGATGCTAAATTACGGACCGGCCCGAAGTAGTTCACCGCCTTGTTTCTACTTATAAAGGAAGAATACTGATAGCTGTTAGCAATGTAGTTTATCTTTTTCTTTTTTTTTTTTGCTGACGCGGGGAAACGCATATATGCGCCTTCACTGCTCGCGGCACATTATATATTGCCGAAAACCCACAAATACTACCGCGAGTGCCACCAGTGTCGCCAGTGCCGCCTTTGGTGAGATACCCCGGAACAGCATATCATCAGGGCAACTCGACGGCAAGTCAGCCCCCGAAGGGACCGACGCCACCTCCACAGATGGCGTTGTCCCGCATCACAGGACAACCCCACCGTCTTTGGGACAGTGTAATGGGGTGAAGTTCCCATCCTCGCCCCTCGCCCCTTGCGCAAAAGCACCGCCACTTTTCCTCCTTTGTCCCATATTCTTCTTATAAGAGGGGTAAAAAGAGCGGCACCTCCTCCTGTTCTTTAGTCCCCCCTTCTTATACTACGAGGGGTACTAAGAGCCGCGACCTCTCGCGCAAGCTGTCTCGGATCACCCCAGGCTACTGAGCCCCACCGCCACGACGATGCTTGAACTATGGTGGGGAATGTAATTTACCTGACTTTACCTGTTTAATACTTTTCTATCGTATAGGGGAGAAACGAGCTATCGCAACGGTTTGACCACTAATGACACCCATTAAAATTCGTTCTTCCCGCTCCCATCCCCCAATAGACCACGGGTTGCTAACAAAATGCATAAAACGCGATATATAGGTAATAGCAGTGTCTTGTGAACAACATGTGCCTACCTGGTTGTGTAGGCCCGATTTAGCTGCAATGAAGCAATGACAAAACACGCATGAACAAACGACAGACGGGTCAGCATAACCTCTATGTTAATGTTTATGTGCATTGGTGGTAATCAAAAGGCACCGACTTCTCGCTTACCCCGTTATACCTATTATAAATACTACTATTGTACCTAAAAGAACAAAAAACATTCCAGCGTAATCCAAGCGTCATGACGGTAGAATTTCCTTTTCGTAGCATTTGTCTACACATGCAAACATATATTTAGAACTTAGTACATATAATTATTTGTAGACTTATTGAGTTTGGGGATCATACGCATGAACCGCAACAGAACACCCTTTTAGAACCTTAAACTAAATGGCGTTCATCGTACGTGCGTTCATATGAATGTCAAGGTAATAAAGCAGCCCAAGTGGCAGAACGCAGGCGCTCTTCAGAGATATAAGCGAGCCCAAACCAAGTAACATAGGTGTAGATGTGAAACGGATGCGGCTACTTGAAAACCAGTAAAGAAACGTCAATTATATACATAATAAGAATACAAGTTGGAGCTCTATTCCGAGTGTTTAAAATCTAAAATCATCGATTCTCAAACACAAAGACCGAACGGAACCACTTGAAGACCGGAAAGTTGCGTCAGTTTTCGCGCGCGAATGATTTTGAATGAATGGTTCCTAATTCACGGTATCTTTTTAATAATATCATATCATAATGCTGTTTAATATGAATTGAATGGATACGCGGGAACAAAGGTTATATTGAAACGCTAAATAACAGTAATACAAGGATGTGCTTGAGAAGTGAATAGAATGTGGAGTGGGCATGTGTTTTTTAAATTACTTAGTGTAACCCTTGTAAACGATATTGTTCTTTATTTTCAAATATATAACTGGGGTGTAGGGGGGAGTAAGGTATGACGCTTTTTTCTCAGGACAGGGCTAGGGATGAGCTGGTTGAAGATTTAATTGTTGACGTTCAACGAAAATAATTATTATAATGCTATTTTAAGTTTAAAATATTTTTTTTTTATTGTTTTATATTGACATTTTATATTTTTTCCAGTCCGAGATGAATACAATTAGTAAATGGTCGGTGATATTACATTGAAAGAGGCCAACGTCTGGCAATGGTCCAACAGGGTTTGATGAGGATGATGTCTATCTAAATGAATTGTATAACACCTTTAATAGCAACATAAAAACTACAACACGAAGTATAGATTTATATACACTATATGTTTAAAAACAAAGTGGTAAATAGTTGTTAGTTGTAGTTGTAATGGGACATCCATATTTTATTCTTTCACGACTAAGGTCCTTATTGTTTCTTTGTTATTCAGTACAATATGTGACCCAAATTGCGATCAACATGAGAGTATTATATTCAGGAGACGTTTAATAATGTCGCTCAGTTACGTAACATTTGACTATCTCACAAGATACTTAGTAGGTATGGTTATGATTGTATTTATAGATATAAGTTCAGTCGTGTTTTTTCTTCCACAATATCACTACTGGCCATTAGCTATAGAGCATGCACAATTTTACACTCATGAAATCACTACTTGTCATCGGCTGCAGGACGGCCGCGATTCCACACTCTTAACATCACTACTAGCTGTCAGCTATAGGGCAGCCGTAATTTCACACTTATAACACCACTACTAGTCATCAGCTACAGGGCAGGCGCAATTTTACACTCATAACATCACTACTAGTCATCAGCTACAGGGCGGTCACGATTTTACACTCACAACATCACTGCTAGCTGTCAGCTACAGGGCGGTCACGATTTTACACTCACAACATCACTACTAGCTGTCAGCTACAAGGTCAGCCGCAATTTCACACTCATAACAGTGATGTTACACAGGAGCTGATGGCTACAAGTAATGGTAGCCATCACTCTGTATTTCAATAGCGGGAAAGAATCGTAAGAATTTTCTGATGACCACCAACGCTCATAAACATCTACTGAAGCAGTGGTTGAAGAGATTTGTTGCCATCCTTCACCATGCTATATATAACATATACTCATAATCTGTACCAAACCCGACGACGAAGCCACATCTACACACCGATGTCATATGTGTGGCAGGTAAATACTCCGACCCTGCCGACCTAGCGAGCTGCAATGCAGAATTAGAACTACAACAACTTATGAACAAAGCCACACTTATCTGAAACAAAAGAACTATGATGTATAAAGCTGTGCTAGGAAAGGCTTTGATGTAGGATTTCAAACAAAGCCTTTGCCTTTATACCTATACCTATAACCTAAGCGTCATTAAACGCCTGTAGAACCGAGCGGGGATGAATATTTACTTCCTTAAAATAAAGGAGGTAAAAATAAAGGAGTCATGGTGATTAAATACGTAAAGCCTTTATTCCCTTCGTAGGAAATAAATCAATAAGTCATAGCTCGTTATATTTAGTGGCACTTAGCCGCCGGTCTCTTGGTGACAAGTCGAACGGAACAATTTGCGTCCTCCCCCTCCCGCCCCCTTGCCCGTTTCGTCGTTAGCACGACGGTTATAGATTTTGGATTATAATAAATTTATTAATATTAGGCCTCGGTTAAGGCACAAATAGAAAACTCGTCTCTAAAAATTAAGGAGTTAAGTAAAATCACATAGGAAACACTAGGAACGTATCAGCTTCTTATACAGCATACTTTAGGAAGTCAGTTTTTAAGTTTTCTGTAAAAGAATCTGGCGCGTCAATTACCTCACATTACACGGGTTTTTTTTACAATAACAAGACGTTCTGTTATCCTTGTTCTTTAGATGCCACCCACATTCGCAGTTTGATAAACATTTTCGATACAACATAATATTCGAGTGACCGAGGACCGATGACTAACAGTGGCCGAGGACTGATTTTGAACCACTGACCTAGATGTTTCAGCCCTGATGTTTATCTCCTTTCCTCACTTCTTTGGACCTGCCCAAGATGGGTCTCTCCAACTTTCTCCTTTCTATCGTAGCTAGGACTTCGAGTGATTTTCCTATACTGTGAAGTAAAAAAAAATTGATTATATCAGTAATTGGCAAATATTTCTTCATTTAGGTATACAAAATATGCTAATAAAGATCAATGGTTTAACAACACTATTGGCGATCCATCTTAAACGAAAGATGCATTTTAGGAAGAGCTAGTGCCATGCTGCATAGGAGGAGGTAGTGCCATGCATGTTGCATGATACTATATTCTCCTATGCAACGGAATTGGGCCGGCACGACCGGGTAGTTACATCACGCTCACATAATACCGCCGTAAAGTGACATGTTCAGTGTCGCGTTTCGTGTTGTTTGTGGGTAGCCGGAGGGCCATTGGGTCGAAGGAGAGCAACGCATCAGCATAGTAATTATGTGGATGTTCATGGGCGTCGATAGTCGTAAAGAAGGCTCCGATTTCCCGCCCCCCTATTCTATAAAAAAAATTTGGAACAAATGACACGCGCATATGTGACACGAAGTATCATTAATACATTAAAATACAGCAGCCATGAATAATAAACACGGACAATAAGTTTAGAATATTAAATCCGCAATCACTAAAGCACACTTTAAATAAAACCAAACTCAATTTGACAAATAAACAAGTATATTTACATATGGTGGATGCCACTGAGGGTCCCGTGGCGAGATAATGGCTATGCAAATTAATTTATCCTCAAACAGAGGGTCGTTTTAATGGCGAGATGTGAAAATCGCAATAAAATTCCGATTATGCCATTGATGTTGTACAAAATGATATTAATTGTAATATATCATTGTATTATTATATGGCGTATCATTATAGCACTGAACGGAGGGCCTCGTCATCCGGCACGCAAATCTCTAAGTTACTGATTCATTTGTACTAGTCATATATTTCTGGCGTAACCACTTTGGGATGAGAACGGTTGAGATGTTATTATTATTATTATTATATTATTATGTACCATTAGTCAAGTACCAATCACCTAGAAGATAGACGGAATTAAACTAGAAAATATATAATAACAAACTTTTATTGTTTCATTTTATCAAAATTACCAAAACTTATAATAGTCAAGAATAAGCTTATGCTTTAGAAAATAACTCATTAAGAATATTTTATATATTGTTGAGGTTCTTAAGGAAAATATTTTATTTACAGCCGTTATTGTAATAGAAATGTGTATATTCAAAACGATTTTGAACCGCACAATTCTATTGTAACCAATACGATTCATGATTTAATATCGATAATAGAATCGTTTTCAAAGCGAATATAATACCGGCACTCGAAACACTTCTGAAAAAGAAAAAACAAAATTAATGATTGTTACTAATTCGCAATAAAAATGCCACATGCGAGTATGAGACGGGGGACAATTATAACAAATTAATAACGCACACTACCCTTAAACTCGAGTGGAGATTTGCATTCAGTATTCTCGCCTTTGTTGCTTATAATTTCACTATTCACGCAAAAACACAGCTTATATCGTAGACATAACAATCATATTTGAATATACCAAGTATTGGTATATATTTCTTTATAAACTTCGAATACAAATCAAGGGTCATCTAAAATTACCATCAAACTTTGAACTTTATCACAATAACCACAGATTACATTATTGCGCTTGAAAATTATACGGAATCACTTAAATATTAAAAGTCTTGGTAATTATTCAGGAATCCATCCATCATTAATCAAATCCGAGGGTGGATGCAGGGAAACGCTGTAAAAAGATAAATTACACAAAACATGGCTGGTGACATTTATTCGCGGTCTACATAACTACGTGCGATTTTTTTTAATGTCAACAAAACGTATATTATAATTTGTTAGTCGAATTTATTGTACGCAATCCTCATTGAAGGGATAATAAATAACATATTTTAGTGGATTTATTTTGTTTATGCAGGATTTTCGTATGTTTTATTTTTTTATGGGCCTGGATGGGATCACCTGTCTACATAGTGCCACAGATCTGTCAGCATCAGTGCACCTGTGTAACATGAACTATTGGTGCCCTTTACAGGTAATGTCTGGCCTTCAACCAGAAATTAATAATCTAAATTAACCCAAGCCACAAACCCTAAGATTTTTTTCGAATTATATTTCTCCGTTCAAAACTGGTTAATAATAACTTAATGAATATCGAGTTGACAAACTCAATATAAGGCTTGAAATAAATAAAACTACACGCTGTATACTAAAATTACATATGCCACCCTTAGTAACATTAATTGATAGGAAATTTTTAAAATGTGTTATATTATATGTTTAATATACGAGAACACAATTGTATTTCCTAATAATTCTAACAATGTCAGTGAATTCCAAATAGGTCAATGAACAAGGCGGTTAATGACTCCATATTATTCGTTAAAATATACGGTCGCGAACCTTTCATCCTAAAACACCATACAAAGGGTAAATAACTATTGTAACGCCAGAAACACTATTAACCCAATGTAGCTGTCAGACAAACTTTAACAATTAAAGCTTACCCAATGATATAAAACTATAACAATGGTCATTGCCGCTACAAATTAATATATTCACACACCGTAGAGTTGTGTCGAGCTGAATAATGAACTTTATAAATTACCAATAGAGTTTGAAATTTGTTTTCCGAAAATATGTAGCATGGAAATATAACTTGAATAAAAGTGGACTCTATGTCACCGGTATTTATTTTATTTTTCATTGACAGGAGTCTATTTGCGATGTTTTATCATTATAATTATTGTAAGAGCACAATGATTCAATTGCCATTTTTATAACCGCGAACACTACCGGTGTAATGTGATTCGCGACAGATCGCTCTCCATTGTTGATTTGGATTCGATTGTAACGGATGAACCTGAATTATGTATTAATTACTCTTTTATTACAGATCTCGGTGTATTATTATATTATTGTATTTTATTAATTAAACGTTTATGAACACGCTGTAGATATATCACAAAGATGCGTGCTTTTCTCCTATAACAGACTAGTAGTCATTTTTATAGTAGGTATAAGTTGACAAACGACCAGTCGCAATCTGTTGATGACACATAACTGTTACCTAAACTCACAAACCGTACGGAAAAATGACAGAATAGTTGTCGTTTTGCGGCAAATTTACGTGGGCCAAATTTGGCTATAATACGTGGCATTTTATGTTCTACTGTACTTATTACTATTTCTTAGCTAGATTATAAAAAAACAGCTCATAATCATCGATGTAAAAGATTTTCGACGAAATAGACATCATTGAGATTAACAGGAACCGCAGATCAGGCTATATTGCCTTATCATTCAGACACAAACTTGAGTTCAATCAGGATTGTACCCTTTTCTCTACTCTCATACACCAATACCTGCTCATTGTGGTTCCTTATTCAAAATTTCCCGCCCGAATACTTGTACATATACATGATTAATGATGGAAGCTCATTCACAAAGCCGTTGTCAAGATTAATTAAAGTTAGTGTTGCCTAAATAGTTAGTTAGGTAGCAATCAATAGTTTCATAGTTAATGCGTTTCTTTTACAAACATTCTTTGTATGGCGTGCGTTTGTATAGATCATTACGAAATTGTTAATGCTTTATTGATAGAGAATTCTGCAACGTTTATCTTTTGATCGTTGCCACATCTTAAAATGTTGTTCAATCATTTGGAATATTGTTTTTATTCTCTTTCAATGCTAATTTAATACCTATACATATCAGTTCCTAGGTTATTGGGAGTGGCAATGTCTTTGGTTGATGTACATAAACAAGATCTTCGTGAAATGAAATACCTTGTAGATGTTCAATATTTGGAAAAATGTATTATACTTTTTTGTTATATACAAATACATGTATAACCGGGTGCAAATAAATGGATTTCATCGATATCTGCATGTCATGAAAGGATGTTCTATACGGATCACATTACATTTAGATTGTGAATAATGTTTCAAAATTAACTCAATTTTGCAACGTAATTTAAAGTAACTTGCAAAGTAAATTAGCCCTATAACATATGTAACAGTAAACTTCGTTTAGTGCTCTCATTTTTTTTTATAAATCCATAATTCCGAAATCTTTGTTTTCCAATAAACGGGAATAGAATATAATAATATAATATTTCCGATAACTGTTACCTTTCCAGACCGCGCATGAGGGATTATTTCCCCTTGCATATGTTAAAGAAATGTAAAGAAAAAATAAATAGCATTTCAATAAGCACACACAAATGCCCCATACATTTTATTGTGTATTTTCACGTATTGGAAACCCTTATTTCGATTCTACTTGCGCTTTCGAAGTAATACCATCGATTTTTCTATAACGTTAAGCTTCGTTACTGTATTCGAAAGGGTATTTGTTATGTATGAAACGTTTGCATATGAAATTTTTAATTTCGTCAGTTTTTATTTATGTATTTCGCAGTTGGATTTTTTTAATCGCCGTATTTAATTGCGTTTCTTTGCGTTATTTTTTATTTGCACTCAAATCTCTTGGCCTAATTTATAACGTACTTGTATCGATCATCTGCCTAAAATCAAAATATTTAATAAGATCATACACGATCAAAAATGAGGCGGTCCTGAAGAACGAGATTTCTCCTAAAGGGGGCATCTCTAATATGTAGGATATTAGAGAGGTGAGAGCACTTCTTTTGAGAAATCTCACCAAATTCTTTTACGATATTATCATCATTATCAAAATCAGCCTCTATCGGTCCATTGCTGGACATAGGCCTCTTTCAATGAACGACAAGACGGCCGATAGTAAGTTATAATAAATAATATATATTTTTATACCCTATAAAATATGTTTTTTTTATATTACCTACCGACAGAGTTCCTCCCACAAACGCTTAGTCGAAGCCATTTGATAAATTTCGACACTCATAAACATCCGCATAATAGTTATGCAAATGTTCCTCATCCCCCTCCTCCCCAATGGGCCACCAGATACACACGAAACGGCACGAACCGCGCTAGTGAAGCTCTCACTTTACGCCGGTATCGAATGGGGGAGGTGTACCTTCCCGGTCGTGAAGGCCCAACACCACTGCATAACATGGCTCTACCTAGGCAAATACACCTAACAAATGCTCTCATCGATTCGTTTTGAAATGCATAATTTATTTTAATGACGCTCTGATTTCAATTTACAAGCCGCCACATGACAGGCGGTGAGACACAAAATATATTGTACAGTTCACATAAATTGTAATAACGCTATTTATCGCTATTTACTCCCAATACGTTGCTGGGAGGCAGTGACTCGCCTCCCGTCTGGACGAGGCCGGAATCGAACCCCACAATGAAATACATCTAAATAAATAACATGGACGCCACATTGTGATGACGGCAACGAAATACATTCTCCGAGTGGAATGGCAGAATAGTGCACGGCAATTTATAGAAAACCTTCATTCATTCTGTATTTTGTGAAACATATATTGGAAATTTAGGAGTGGTCCGTAAGTTCGTACTACTTTCGAATTATTTGTTGGGTAAAATCCGTGAGAGTAGTTAGCAGTTAGCGTGACATTCGCGTAATTTGGGATATAAATTACATAATAACGGATAATCGCGGTGCCTTACGCTCTACGCCACAACACGAGACTGGGTTACTTAGTGTGATTTTTCTATTTATTATTTTTGTAATGAAATTTACCAAACAATCTAGCTATTCCCAGCGATTTCATCACTGTTTGCTTCGATCCCGTTGAAATATCGAGATAAAAGTTTAAAATTTATGATTCTGATCTTCTGAATATACAAAATTTTCATCAAAATCACTCCAGCCGTTTTTGATGGGTTCAACCACAAACACCGTGAACCGCAAATCTGTACATATCATATGATATGTACAGATTTGCTTACAAATTTTAATTGAAATTGCAGCATTATCAAAGTCAGTCCGCACTTAATAAGGTAAGGGATATTTAAAAACATTTGAAATTAATAAATTGATAATGAAAAGCACAATTGATTAAATTTTGAACAGACAAATCCACTTTGTCGACTCGATAAGAAGTCAAAATCACTTGGAGATGGTAACTTCAAACAATGACCCACCCGTACTAATGATTAATTCAAAAGTTTTTGAATTCCTCCATTATCGGGCCACGAAAGAGGCGGAAATCTTTATGTATTACTTTTTGTTTGCGATTCTGTACATGGAATGAAAAATATGGAACTTTATGTGTAGAATCACTGTTTGTACTGGTACGTTTGTATATAAGTACGTGCACCTTCTTATAGCATAGGAGGCAATACAAACAATTTGGGCCACTTGATAGTAAGTGATCACAAAAGCCCACAGACGTCAGCTACGCCTGTGGGCTTTTGTGATCACTTACTATTGCATTGCAGATGCATTCCCGACCTTTTAAAGATAAGTAGGCTTTTTCTTGGTGATCCCCAAGTCTGTCAAGGAACACGGTAGATTCTTCCCGGTGGCCTAGAATCATGAAATTTTTGAAGAAGCGAGAAAATACAGTGCAGACAAAGGTAATTATAGTTCTGACACAGAAAAATAAACATTACAACTTTAGTGAGAGGTAGTGCCATGCTGCAGTACAGCCTAATTGTGCCGCCACCTTTCGCTCATATGACACCCCCGCCAAGGGATAGCTGCGATGTCGCTCTCCGTACAATTTGAGAGATTCCGGTGGCCCATTGGTGGAAGAGGAGGGGAAGAGTGTAACATGTCTGCATCACAATTATGCCGATGTCTATGAGCATCTATAATTGCCAAATGGCTCCGATTACTAGAAAGGGCTACTATCTCTTCGATGTTGTATGCATTGCAGCTATTATGACCGGCACGACCGAGGAGGTAGCTCTCGCTCACATAATACTGTACTATAATGAAATATTAAATCGTGGACGGCAATACTAATTCTAAGATTTAGACTGCGCGTCAGAAGAACCTCTAGACTAAGACGTTTGCGTGCAGGCGGGACACCGTCCTAACCTAGCTTATGGGCTTCTGAAGTCATATATTCTCTCTCATAGTAAGAGGTAGTGCTATGCTGCATTGCAGAGGAATTGGGCAGGCACGGTCGGGGAGGTGAAGTGACATCTACGGTGTCGCGTTTCGTGCGGTTTGCGAGTAGCCGGTGGTCCATTGGTGGAGGAGTGAAAAGGAGTGCAAAGCATCGGCATAGTAGCTATTCTGATGTTCATGGGCGTCGGTAGTCGTAGAAGGGATCTGATTGATCATTTGTCCCCCTATACTATTAAAAAATCTCAGGTGAACTGACTATCAGTTGTCACACAAATGAACTACAAGAAACTAATTTTATAAGCAGTAAACATTTGCTCGCGCGTTTAGCGGGCAAGAGTGAAAACAAAGAAAGGAATGAAATAAAACAATCGAATCTAAAAAGCCCCCAAACGGAATACTGGCGACGTAATTATTAAATTGAAAACCATGTTCGGCTTACAATCGAGAAGGGTTGCGTCGACAGAATACGCCTCCAGTCAACTTTTCCTTCACCAGTAATCGAGAAGTCTGTGAATTTCGCGAGGCACATATAATGTACAAACATTATAGTCTATATTCAATTATTATTGGACTCTTACCTATTTACTGGAATATTATTTGTCCGTATCGTAGCAAATAAGGATTATTTAGTAAGAGCTAGGAGTCTCATCTGTATAAATATTATGCTATGCTGTCTATTTACGTCGGTACTCATGAAACGGCTCAGACTGCTTGTTTGCCCGACTGCTTAAAATGTATTTTGTACCTTGTGTCACTAGAGTTATTAAGAAAATTGTAACATCACTTCATCCCTCCAGCTGTAAAAAACCTTTTACATAAAAAACAATATTTTTATGTAAAATATTTTTTATAAACAATTACAGGCCTAATAAAGTTCTTGTCTTATATCGGGATAATGTCTTCATGAACTCTAGACGAGTCCAAGCTCGAAATGAAAGTAATTATTACAAAGTTGCCATGGCTACCTTCGTACTCCATCATTAGATCAGCTCATGATATACCATTGTCATCTGATTTACATGTGTGTGCCAAATTTCAGCTCAATCGAACTCGTTATAGTGGTGTTAGACCCACTGAGTTTGTTCTGATTGCAAAATTTTGTGCCGTGATATAAACGGGACCAATTAATAAACAGTGTATTAATATAATTGTTGTTATAAACGAACAACATTAATTTGAAAGCTTTAAACCTGCATTATTATGCGTAATATTATTTCATTATTACATGTTTACCTACTAAACAATTATTCTCTAAAAATATTCAAATAAAATGTTATAAGGTAACCTTGCATATAAAGCTCAATTTTAATAAATAGTTTTAATAATAAAATACTAGTCACTAGCAATATAATGAATGAAACTAGTAGTTAGTAGGAGGTAGGGGCATGCTGGATAACAACTGAATTGAGCCGGCGCGGCCAGCGTGAAGCCTCTCGCTCACACCATAACGCCATAAAGTGACAGCAATGCTACGCGTTAGTGCAGTTAGTGAGTTTCTGGTGGCCCAAAGAAGAAGTTGGAAGGCGACAGAACTGCATAATCCTTACGCGATTGCTTATGAGTTCTGTAGCTATCAGAAGGGTCCGAGTATACTATAAAATAATATATACGTGTCATTCAAATGAACACAAGGCGGGTACAAATACTTAAATTTCATATTCATCGCGTGGTAGTCACCACAATGTGTTACGCAACTTACATTACTCTTACCATCCGAAGAATACACTGCGTAAACAAGTGCCTACGTTAGTCTATTAAAATTTTAAATTGACGTTGTCAAAGTGCCGAAGTCTTATTTTTAACAACTGGCTATTAGCAGTAACGTGCCGTTTAAAAACAAACTTTACGTAAGGACGCTATTGTTTGTAAATTTTTACATCTTCTATCGTGTTGGCCATACCATACCATACCATGTGTATGGTATAGTATATACTTTACAGCCGGCTAAAGTAAAAAAAAAATCAATCTCATCAGCCGTTGTCAGTACTCTTTCAATGAACGCCATGACAATCAGTAGAATATTCGTTCACGTATTCATATCTCTGCTTCCCAATTAAGGACGATGTGTTGTTGTAGTTTATCCATAAACAAAAACATATTTATGTAACGTAACAGAAGACTTCTTGAACTCAACTGGTAAAGAAATTCCAACACAAACGGAATGGCTGTTACACACGCTCAACGCATTTCTGTACAAAAATGGAGCTAAAGAATAAAACCATAGGCGACAAAAACGTCCAAACAAAATTCCAGTTATCACAAGAAGCTTAGATACCGATATCATTATATTAATTGTCTATACTGGGATATTGATGTCCAAAGTTTACGTGAATGTTAGTCATTACAATAAAACTACTTTTACGGATTTTATCGCGGTTTATTTAATTATTTATTTAGCCCGACGTTTCAGAAGCCCTACAGCAACCATGATCACGGGTGGACTGTATTATTTTGGAAGTAAGGTCGTAGAGGCGTTACCAAAAATCACAACCCATAGTCATCACGAAATTTCAATTGTATAATTCTTTTGCATATTTAATAAAAGAAGGGAAAACCTGCAAATTGGTATTATTTTGTAGTAAAATAATAATAAAAGGGTATATATGTAGATATTGCTTGCAGTTTCAAGTGATACTAACTCATTTCAAGATTTTAAGCAAAATGGTTTAGTAATTATTAATTATAATTAATTATGTTATGTGGTCACACGCTCAGAACAGATGGCAAATGGCCAGAAAGGTTCAAGAGCGGAGGCCGCGTTTAGAGAAACGAAGTGTTGGTTGACAGTTCACCAGATGAGAAAGACGATCTCCGTGCAGTAGCCGGTCGGAGAAGGATATCGGGTAGCAGGAGATCGGTCGACCTGGCGTTCATTGAAAGAGGCCTATGTCCAGCAGTGGCAGCAAGGGCTGGAAGTAATAAAATTTCAAATCAAATTTGGAAACATTCAGGCCTGTTTAATCTTTTATTCAGTTAATCACTAATTGTTTAAAATCTTCGTCAATTACGTAAAAATGAAAAGTTAAAACTGTAACAAATTGTAAATTAGGTGTCTCGTCATGAGTAGGTAGTAACTAAAAAGAAAGCTATAGTTGTTGCTACTACCTATGCCAGCAAACGCACATTTATATTTGAGCGATATGAGTTTATCCGATTACAAAAATTCTTGAAATTTTTTAAAGTAAAAATTGTCAAGAATGTTAACGAAACAAAAATAGAATTAGTCTTTTTTTTCACCTCTTGAAACATTGAAAATACTGAGAACTTCGTATTCATTCATTTTATTTTTCTCGATTTATATTATAATAAATCATTGCGTACAATTTATGTTCATTCCTCAAGATGAATATAGCGTAATGAAACGAAAATATTAAAATAAAAACAATATCCTTTATTTTATGGCATTAACAAATGTTTATCTTTTAAGTCTATAATACATCGTTGGTAATGACATCAATTTTCGGATTATATACAAATCGGATGCATATTACTTCTTAAATTTACAATAAACAACTAATTTACAATATCTCTATGTCTAGCGCCAAATAAATAAATAAACACAAGTACAGCGAAACGCATCCAGCTCAAACGGATCAAACTTAACAAAATATTTCGCGGACCATTCAAAACATAAAAAAGTGAAACTACTCGACATTAAATCCTACATCTAAATAGGGTTCTAAGTAATAATCTCTTTTTGGTACCGTTCTCACTTAACGCAACTAAAAGTTTCCCTACAGAAAACGTATAAAACAAAATCACAGTTATTTAAATAAACCGTTATTCTAGGAACCAGCCTACAATTAATTATGAACATAATATGTACAAAACCACATGAGCACGAACTAAACATAGGTACTTCTAAAACAATGTTGTTCAGATATTCACTGTCTTCTGTACACCGATGTTCACATATTCTTCACAGAACTCACTATACTTCATTTGCGCAACCTCAAAAGACTGAGTCCTTCAAGGAAGGCAAGGCGGCCTTCAATATATAACAGACACCGGCCGCCTTAGTTGATCGTCATGAGGACTGTGTTGTGTTGGGGTCACTGGGGATACCGGAGAAGGAGGCGCTACTCCATATTGCGGGAAGAGATGTGACGAGAATGGCTTCGGAGGCGCCGTTGGTGTCGTATAAAGCGACGAATAAAATGAAGATACGACCGCCGCGGCCGACGATGCCGTCGGCAATTTTTCGGGCGTAGGTGCCATTAATTTGGAAAACTGCAGATGATCTAGTTGATGTGGGAAGTACGGTGGCACTGCAGAATACGATAGAGCATCTAGCGGACCCACCCCTGGAGCCGGTCCGGCGAAGTACGGCAGCGGGAAGCTTGGAAAGGCACCTGCACCGGGTGCTCCACCCGCCGTAGGGGGCTTGGGCTTCCTGCGTGGCCTGTATTTGTAATCCGGATGTTCTTTCATATGGAGCGCCCTTAGTCTCTTTGCTTCGTCTATAAATGGTCGTTTCTGCATTTCAGTCAATAATTTCCACTCAGCGCCAAGCCGTTTTGATATTTCCGAATTGTGCATTTTCGGGTTGTCCTTCGCGATCTGTCGACGTTGAAGTCTCGACCAAACCATAAAGGCGTTCATCGGTCGTTTGATGTGGCCCTCTGATTGTGGTGAGGATGCTGGCAGAGGCTGCGGAGCGCTCGGATAGTCCGGTAGCATGCCCGGATGCATCGAAAACGCGTACGGGTGATGGCTGAGTGTAGACATGTTCATCAAAATTTTGAAAATAATCACAAGGTTATTTTATATCATTAACAGGTTATGGCACAATAGTAAATAGTCACTGACGTTATAAACGATTGTGTCGCGTCGAAGTCGAACGATAGACTGACGAGACGTTGTGGTGTTCGTATGGGTATCGAAGCGCGGGAGGGCGCGGTCTGGGGCGGCGTGTATCGCTCCAATGAGGTTCTCGTGTGAAAAGCCTGCGCCCCACCTAAGCCGCTATCCCTGTCTCTATTCACCGCATAATAGTTTGTGTACTTGTCTCGTTCACAACAATACCCCAGGCCATGCTACGGAACAGGCGTACAGCTGTTTAGAAACATATCGCGGGCTCAACGCGACTTTATGCATGATATAAGCGGTGTAATAGAACTGGAGCATTATATTTCTTTTTTAATGCTTTCAATATCTCACATTATAAATAGTGAAGGAATATTCAAAGTGAAATTTATTAAATATTCGAATTTGTTTTCTGATTTATAACATTCTGATTCCCTAATACACATCGTTGTGATAAACATATACAAATAACTATTTTACTGATACATATATATAATTAAATTTTGGAGCCTAAAAGACGGCGTTATTCTCACTATTTCTTCTTATTACCTAGAGAAGGAACGCAACTATGGGCAAATTTTAGGTATATTTATTTAACAGTTTCATAAATTAATCAAATATAAGGTACAATTTGACTAAATATTAATGCCCACAGATGTTATATTTTAATTGGTATAGGTATTCAGTTAATTGGCGGTCAATAAAGATTTTTTTTTTCTTCCGCGTGTTACGCGATTACGTAGTCACACGTATGTTTTTCGTTTGAAAGGATGGTTTTATCTCCACCAACTCAGGAATATAGGATTACGTAGATATACTGACTTCAATAAAATTATAACAATATTCGTATTAAGAACTTCAAAATAAACTGACTTAGACATTTAATTCGTTAGTTAAAAAAAAGCATTTAAAATGTCGAAACCTACTTCATGATAAAGGTTTAGATGATTGGCTTCATGTAGGTAAATGCGCTCACACCACCCATACGATACTGAGGTCTTTTTTATTTTTTATGCCCATAGACATCCGCATAATTGTCATGTAGATGCGTTGTCCCCCTTTCCTCCTCCCTGTTAATGGGCCACCGGCTACCAAACAAATATGTAGAAACTCGCACAGCATAGGTGATAATTTACGACAGTGTCACGAGAGCGACAGGCTCCCCTGTCGTGCCAGCCCAAGTCGGCTGCAATGCAGGATACCACTAATTATAATAGCATTTATAATATTTGAAAGATCAAAAAATTCTAGCCAAACGTTGGAGGACAATGCCTGTACATTTATTCTTTATTGTAAATCCATTTATACCAACACTTTGTAGCCGATTATGACGCACCTGGTACAATTTTAGTATATTTCTATGACTATTGAAAGAAATCGAATGTACTAAGAACACCACAGTATGATAATAAATATATTCAATCAAACAAGAAGTGTTTCCAACGTATTGAATAGTGGAGATATTTAAGACAAATCTTTATAAGCTATTCAGGACAACCAACAATAACATATCATAAAACCATTGAAGAATAATGGTGCCTTTAGTGGAGATAAAAGATGTTAAGATAAATCGAATGTTCGCCGACAAGATGTGCCAGCATTGAACAAGCGTCGGACACATTACGGATGCATTGTTCTGTGTTAAGAAAATAGTTAGCGGAGAAGTAGACAAAAGCCTTTTGCTAACGGGATGACCGCCGTAAAGATATTTGATACAATCATAAAATTCCTTACTCAGGTCCAAGATGGCGAAATTGAAAAGCCTTAAATGTGGCACCCGTTCCTCGAAAATCATCTCTATCGCTAACACGTAAGGATCACTGTATTTTGGCGCGAATATTCAGTGCGCAGTCTTGCTTTGTTCAGCCAACGATTCTAAGAAGCTCGCTTTGAGAGAATAATAGAATAATTATTCCTTAAAAATTAATGTATAGTCCTTGTTAATATTTTATCACTGTTCTATTATTATTATTTTAATTGTAAGCCTCAAAATTTGTCCTCAAACACTTAGACTATGCCTAATGAAAACGAATATGCATAAATGTAATGAATTATGTAGACTACACATATTGTGTAGTTTGTGAATGTTGTTCCTACGTGCAAGAGACAAGCAAAGACAAGCCTCTACTACCAAAGTAGTGGTAAGTTTGAATCGTCTACAGACGAAGAGGGCGAGATATCACTAAAAACAAATCCATCGTTCCATGTAGTTGGCAAGATAATAGTAGTTTTGCTGGATGCACAAAACTCTTCTAAATTAATCATAATATTGATGTCTTAAGTTTACGCAAATGTTACTCATTACAATAAAACTACTTTCACGGATACTATCACGGTTTATTTAACTAGTTCAGAAGCTTTACAGCAACCATGGTCACGGGTGGACTGAGATGACAGTCAGTCATAATCAAACAAACCGCGATAGAATCCGTAAAAGTAGTTTTATTGTAATAATTTAATATTTTATTAAATTATTACAATAGATAAGTCGTATACACGCTTGCGTAATTTTTTGTGCGTGATGCGATGTGAACTACGGCTAACGATGAATGAAGTAACCGTTATCATAGAAGGCATGCGGCAAAGTGAGACCCGCTAGGAAACATTTACTCAGGAACATTATTTATTTTATTGCAATTGTAATGTTTATACCTCTAACTATTCTTTCAAAATTATTTGTTGTAAAACGTTTCAATGTCATTTTTCATTCCGAGTCAGTTGAAAAACTTTCTGTCTGTAATTATTAATGGACAAAAGCTTTTGTATTTACTTTTGTGTTACTTATGGTTTTATTTTGTGTAACGTTAGAAGCGTGTCGTCCAACCTAACGGCTCTTTGCAATGTTCTATCTAGTTATGTATTTAGCTTCTAGAGAATTTTGATATAAGTTAGCCAAATCCATGGATAGATCGAACATAGAAAACGGTCATAAGTCGGTATCGACTACCGACGCCCATACATTTTAAAATCCATTCCATTATGAAAAATGGATCGAGTAATAGTGAAGAAGTATGTGGCCAAGCTTATATAAAGCACGTATAAACTGTTTAAATCATATATGTAGCGCCATCTAGTTGGCGACGATGATGAAAATACAAAATGTTTAACAACTTATTTACTTTGCAACACAATTTATAACCTGTGTACATAAATTGTTTCTCATATACGTTGCACATTTGTCATTCATATCTTTATACTATAGCTGGGTAAACGAGCAATCGGAGCCAGAAGGTACAAGATGCCCACTAACATACACATAAATAAGCAGACGCGTTGCCCTCCTTCCCCTGTTCCCCTTCCCCACGCAACGTAACAGCATAGTCATCACTTTGCGGCGGTACCCGTCGTGATATGTTCCTCGTCAGTGGCGCAGGCCAAATTCGGCTGCAATGCATCAAGACACTAATTGCTTTTTTTATAGTATAGGGAGGCAAACGTGCAATCCGAGCGTTTTGACGACTACCGACGCCCATACACAACCTCATTATTATATTTCTATCATGCAGATGCGCTGTCCTTCTTACATCCTCCCATCTAATGTGCTACCGGCGACTCACAAACCGCACGGAACACGACTTTGCGATTTAGATGCCATTTCTTACCATGTACAACTGCACTTTGGAACCAGCTGCCTCCCTCGGTATTTCCGATCCGATACGACTTAGAGATCTTCAAAAAAGAACATACACATTGCTTAAAGGCCGGCAACGTGTCTGCAGGACGCCTAGTCTTGCGAATGTGTATGAGCGGCTTTATTCATTATCCCCTGCTCATTTACCTCCTATTTCATGGAAAAAAATGTTGAAAGTTTTCTTAAGAAGGTCTCGTTAGAAAGGAGCTCTCTTGTGATTTTGTTCCCTTAAAAACAATAATTATTACTTTATCATCAGCAGTCTGTGGAAATGCTACGTACTACATTATGGGCAGCTACGGTGCATTTAATAAGGGGTAATGCAACGCACCATTCATGCAAATTGGGCCGGCACGACAGGAGAACCAGGTACACTCGCGTGATACCTACGACCCTAAGGTTACAGCTGTGCTGTCGTGTATGTAGTGCGGTGAGTTTGTGGCCCCTTGGACGACAGAGAAATAGGGGACACGCTTGCAGAAAAGGTATATTCCCCCTTAGGTATGTTATAGAAAAATAACAATTTAGGAAATCGTGGGATGCAGAAGCACTTGTATTTAGAGGAAGTTGTAGATAGACACCCTTTTAGAGGAAGTTGTAGATAGACACCACCGTAATTTTGGTTCATTTTGTTATGGTGGGACAAACGAAAAATCGTGACAATCCTTTGCACACCGTCAACATTCGCGTATGCAGATGAGTTACTCTCTTCCATCCCATTCCACTGCTAAGGCATCCCACGACGCGCTGACTCAATTTGACAGCAATTCAGCGTGGAACTAACAGCGGTGCCCATGAATATTCCCACAGAGGATAAGCTGACGCGTTTTTCTTTTTACAAAATACTCACAACAAACGATTGTTTCTATACATACATACGAATGTATGTATAGAAATAATATACCCTAGAAAATATAGTTTAGATACATATTAGAAGCTGTGAATATATGAATCAAAACAAGAAGAAATCAAATTAACCTAAATACATATTCCCTATTTATATACTAAGTATATCCAAGTAAAGTTTATAACATAGCATATTTTCCGTAAAAATATTTTCAAAGCGAAAATCTTTCTCACAGCTCGTGCGCTAACAAAAAATGTCCCAACACTTTCTATGTATATAAGAAAAATAAACCCAACAGTTCTTTATACCTAGGCCAATATAATATCATTATGAAGCATATAAATGAACCTCGCACCTAATTACTTACGATGCCACAGCGACAATGGAGGCAGGCATCTCTCGGAGTCACAATGTGATCTGAAAATAATTCTATCTCTCGTAAATTCTATACAGTTGGAGGGGGATGGAAAATGAGGAGCTAGTTAGGTTTTTCACTCAGTTCGCATTGAGGACAATGGCAGGTCGCCTTATTCGCCCTATCTTCCTATTTTAATTTACTCAAATTTCCCTTGACACCTCACCCAACATACCATTAAAGTTTTTTTACATGCCCGGTGGCAAATACTTTAACCTTACTTTAAACCAAAATTTAAATTTACTACATCTACTGAAACAGGCTACTGCATGTCCGATCGCTGGTGATTAACAACTAAATAACCCATCAGTAAACGTATATATCTATTAAATATTATTAACGGCACGAATACTTTAAGATTGAGTAAAATAATATACTAAAAAGAAGATAATGTTCACCCATCTTATACACATGGGTGAACCTGTATATATTTTTATGTATATACCCCTGTATATATTTTTTTCTTTTTTTGCTGTATACTAAAGGATAGCTACAGCACATTATGATTTCATTATGACAAGGTTTTGATATATAAAAGAAACGATGACTCACGTTGAACCAGGCTGGTGAGTACATAGTCTGTCAGGCGCGTATACTGACAGTACACAACATTTATGCAACTTGTTGGAAATTACATTTGGATGGCACTTGATCCTCACATAACACATAAACGCAAAGACAATGATAAGCAATGGATCTCGCCACGCTAAAACATACATTGTTCAAAAATTCTAATAAAAGTGTATTTTATAATAAATTGTTAACTGCGGTTTAAAAATAACAAGGACTTGGTGGGGCCGGGCCTTCCCGCCACCTATATGGAGGGATTTATTATTTTTCAGCAAGAATGCACTGAGTTAATGGCCTCCAATGATAATACCTATTGTGATATGCCGTCTAGCGTAGGGCAATCTCAATAATGTACACATTGTTTTACTGAAAATTCATACTTTTTTTTTTATATTATCCAATTAACGTAATGTTCTGATGGGATGTCGGTGAGGGCGGCGGCGACACACATACAGCCAAAAAGTGAATGTCTGTAATACAAGCCAGCGAATATTTGAGGGAGCAAAAATTGGCTTCTACTTAAAATTACGTGAGATATTTTATATATTTTTAATACGATATTTAATATCTCTCATCGTTGCGCATACTACTATATTTCAGTTACAAAACAAAAGAGATGATGGTTTAGCGTATAACACGCTAAATCTATACCTACGTAACTAAATTAAAAGTGTCGGATGAATAATTTTAATTAGGTATAGAATTTCTCAAAAAAACATCTAAATATGAGATGGCTTGGTTGCAGCTCAGTTGTAGTAAGGGAGGAGAGGGGGGAGGCAATGAACTGGGCTTTACGAATGGAAATGAACATGGACATTGAAGAACAAACGAACTCAACGCCATCACTTCACGCCCGTATTATGAGTAAAACTGGTCGGGCTGGCCGTACTCAGTCTGATCGTTGCAAGGATGCAGCTCCAATAAAATACGAACGTAATTTTAAGTGGCTGTTTTAGCAAGTACAATGAGCCATAATGTACAGTCAATACACCATCACCGTTGGAACCATCACTAATTGACAGAAATAAACTTTTACGACAAACAATAAAAGAAGCGCCGTGTCATAATGTTGAAATATATAGAATCACTGTTGGGTACATCTTTGTAAGCACCACAGGAGTTTATTATGCTATTCTCGGATAACTGCACAAACGCTCGATAGCAAAAAACATGTTATTTGTTGGGTTAATTTAACAAATAGACATGAATGTCTCTTATGTGTAATAAAGAGACAGTAGGTGTCACCGCAGCGCGGCTTGTGATGTTATGGTCCCATAGGACACTCCGGAGGAAACAGACAACAGGTGACAAAGCAGCCACACACAGCAGGACAATACTGGGATGCAGTAGACGTGGAGAATTGCTAAGTCTACCAAATAAAATCAAACATAACAATGTTGTTAATGCACCGCGCATTGCGGAACAACCGAAGATGTATTAAAGTAGTTCTAATGGAACTACTAGAAAAGTTGGGATATGATCAACAATGAGAATCGACCGTTTACTGATTATAATTGTTACAAATATTTCTGAATGTGGCTGTGGATCACAATTTTGTAATAGCTTTTGAGTTAGTCAGAGGAGCAGTATTAGCAAGAGGTAGTGCCATGCTACATGGCAGCAGAATTGGGCCAGCACGGCCTGGAAGATGGCACTCTCGCTCACATGACACTGATTTAAAGTAACAGCGCCGCTGTCGCTTTCGGACGGTTCTTTGTATCAGGTGGCCTATTGAAGGGAAGGAGGAAAGGAGGACAATAAATAAATGAAGACCATTGGAGGCTTTTGGTATGGTTTAAGATCTTTAAAATGTACTAACTAGCCACCTCTATGTATCCGAAGATTGAACATTTTTTTTCTTTAATAATCATAAATGAATCAAGTACACGGCTTTTTGCTGATTTGTAGCGCAAATCAACCCCTCCCGTCAGAGGGAGGTGAGGAGGCCGGCCTCCTCAGATAAGGCAAACATCAAACGAGCTCGATTATCCTTATCCACGACACAGCAACTTAAACGGCATCGTGCGCGCGCCGTCCCACTAGTGTGGGGAGGGGGACCACTTCGACCCTTTTCGGTCCCAATAATAAATCACCATAGGGTAACGCCCACAATATAATTCCGGTTCATCTTTTCCCATCTGCTGGAAAAGAGGGGGGTTTGTCTACCTAAACCTGAAGATACGAAAGTCTTCACTAGTCATTCTAACTGTCTAACTGTTAAGGCTGGACAAGCGCCGCCAATCAGTGGTAGATCCCACCGAAAAAAATCTAACGAATAAGCAAATATGTTAGCATAATAAGTATTTGCTATTCCTCTCCACTACTATATGTTTGTAACTATCTCTATTATATTATATATATATATATATATATATATATATATACATATAAATATATATAAAGGTAATGTGCACTTTATAGGCTGTGTGGGGGCGGCCAAAGAATACTCTCACCCTCAATCCAAGCCGAGGATGACGTAAGAGTCGTCCAAGAGCAACTAGCCTCTTAACAACAAATAGGCTCCAGCGAGTTGGTTGTTTGGTGTCCGGTCTGTTTCATAATGACAGTAAAATAGACGGGCACACAGGACGGCGTTCGCGCCGAATAATGGTGGAATCATCAATCGGATCGGCGACAGGCAGCAGTTTTCAGCATGTTTTTCCGAGGATAATGACGTTCTGGGGCTATGTGAAGTCCGAAGACAAGGCGAGGACACCATAACTCGGAAAGTGATCACCGATTGATTAGAGGCTCTCTGAATATAGGCTTTCGACGCGAGCGTGTCCGATTGGTACAGTCGGCACTCCGACCTAACTTCCGACAACCATGGTTCCGAAAAATTCCAACTGGAATTAAAGAACCAGTTTGGTGATGAAGACGTTACGTCTGCCGGTGTGAAGCTTCTTTCAAAGTGAATCAGCAAACTAATACGCCGAGACCTTTGCAGCTCAAATACATATAATTATTTTGACATATTTTAATTATGATAGATTGATTGATCAGAATAAAGGATCGAAGTTTTTTGTGGAGAATCTTGGAAGAAGTCATCTGACAAAGGTTAGGACTGATTCTTGAGTTACCCTTTCTTCTAAGCCTGGAATCTTATCTGAGATCAAAGCTTTCTATAGCAAGTTGCATACGTCGCACGCTCCTCATCCCGATAACCTAAACAACGATCCGCGTACAAGCCTAATACGACATTTGTAAGGTGATCTGCTGGACATCAGCTTGAGTGAGAATAGTCTGGATCTTGCGCAGCTTAAAAAGGGAAGCGCTCCGGGGAGGGATGAAATTACAGTACAAGAGAGCTAAAAGCGATTTTTAATTTCGTCCTTCAGCGGGGCGTGACTTGCCCTTATTTATTGCCTATGAGAAATCTTTTAACTCTGTCGGAACCTGGGCTGTTCTGGAAGCTTTACAGCCATGTCAGGTTCATTGAAGTACTGAGAGCTTTGTATGACGCTAATTTTATGTCCATTCTGATTCCGGGAGGTCAAACAAGGCCAGTCCAATTACATCGAGGAGTGTAACGGGGGGTTTTATTTCCCCGAAACTATTTGCTAGTGCTTTGGGGGACGTCTTTGAGACTTTAAACTGGGCAGGATGCGGCATAAATATTAACGGTGAGTACCTCTCACATCTTCGTTTCGCGAACGATATCGTTGTATTGGCCGAATCGTTGAAGAGCCTGCAAAAAATGAAACACAGCCTAAATGAATCCTCCAGACGCATTGGCCTTAGGATGAACTTGGACAAGAAAAAGGTCATGTTCAACGAACACGTTCTCCCTAGATCGGTCAACGTCGTTGATGCTATTCTCGAAGCCGTAGAAAAATACGTCTACCTCGGGCAAATATTGCAACTAGGTAGATATGACCTCGAAAAGGATGAGAGAAGGATTCATTTGGGTTGGGCGGCATTCCGGAAGTTTCGTCACATTCTCACATCGCCTATACCGCAGAGCTTGAAGACGAAAATCTTCAACCAATGCGTTCTCCCCGTGATGACCTACGGGGCCGACACATGGCCTCTTAATTTAGGACTGGTCCGCAAGTTTGCGATAGCTCAACGGGCTATTGAACGTGCTATGTTGGGTGTTTCCCTATCCGACGGAATTCGTAACGAAGTCATAAAGCAGAGAACTAAAGTATCCGATATCACGCGACGAATAGGCTCACTGAAGTGACAATGGGCTGGTTACACACTCACAAGAATAGATGGCAAATGGGCCAGTAAGGTTCAGATGGGTAGACGATCTCCGTGCAGTAGCCGGTATAGGATGGATGCGAGTAGCAGGAGATCGGTCGTCTTGGCGTTCATTGAGACAGGCCTATGTCCAGCAGTGGACAGAGAAGGACTGATAATGATGAAAAAGATGCATGTGTATTTGATGTATTACCGTAAAGTACAGAATATAAGAAGCGCGGCAACATAACAAATTTAAGTCATTGTGTGAACGCAGAGCCTCTGTAGGTATCAGTAGATACATTACACCTGACACATCATCGCATCTAAATGCATAAACAATAATCATCCAATTCATTAAAGTTAATTTATTAATTAGAGTCATAGAGAAAGAGACATACTTTCCCCTCGAGTTAACCACAAAAATACTTAAAACGATACTGAAATACTAGTTTCAGAGTTAGCTTTCAATAAATTAAATAAATTGTAAGGAAATATTCACAATATACCTATTAGCCTATTAGTCATGAGTTCATAATGGTATTATTTACTTACCTAAATAACATTAAAAGGAAAGAAGACTGGTCCTAGGTTTCATGTGGAACCTAAATATAACACCAAATTTATTAACATTATTGTCATGATCGATTACAATAATGTCATAGGGTCTAACGTGAGCGAAAACTACGCTGGAATATGAGATTATGTTTACCTCTGTATGGTTATCATTACATAAAATAAACCATTTCAAGTTTCAATAAGCAACTTATTGTAGGATTGCAAACGAGACAAAATCACCAGAGAAATCCTTTCTTTTTTCTTCAAAATATATTATACCATTCGCTTAAACTTTACTCTAGTTTTTGTACGCACACTTTCTAATTAACCTGCAACACAATAGAGTGGGGTGTGCACCACACATCAACAACAACGAGGGTGCCAAGAAGTGTTGCCAGTACTTCCGTTTAATTATAATTAACAGTCACACAAAAATAAACCCTAAACTTTTCATATTAAACTTATATTTACTTATCATTACAAAATGTGACATTCATAATTATTATAATTTAGAAATTATAACGTAACAGACTCGACTTAAGGTTTGTTTTCGTAAAGTAATATTGTAGATTTGCATAGGAACGTAAGATTGTGATAAACAAGTTCATTATGCACTTAGACAATTATTGTACGCCCGCGGCCGACTATGGCATTGTCGGCCCTAGGCCCTTCCGGCTCACCTTCCCAGTCCCCTCTACTTGATTACACTCATTAGGGGTCGAGGGCCAATGTTCAAAAGACGCTCTAGAACTTTGCGAATGCAAGTTTCTTAAGCACACGTTAGGTGTTGGTTATTAATCATAATATCCAGCTTGGGCATATCTAAAAAACTTATAATATTTACCGTCCCTAAGGCGATTTCATCGACCACAACACCGCAGCTAAGCTTTTATTTAGTCTACATTGACTATATAAATTATAAATTATACATATCTGAACATATTCCTACAATATAATGATATTGTAATACGTGTGTATTTGTTTTATCCACTTCTATAATGCTATTAGGTTTGAGTGTTTTATATAGCACAGTGAGAAAACGGTTAGTTGGACCCTTTAAGCGATCACCGACAGCCATTAACATTCTTAGACCATACATAAGATAATATATATATAAAGGAGGGCAACGTCCTTCCTTTGGGAGGCAGGAGAAATCCGGACTCCCACAATTTGCACAAGACACAATAGCATAAATAGTTATACACACAATAACAAAGCAAGTGATAACACTTTGCTTTGTAATTGTGTGACCGAAAAATACCTGTCCGCAATCGTGCCGGCCCCATGTGGCTGCAATGTCGCAACATCACTATATCTTATTAGTAATTACAAGGTAAGATCATTATTACCCATTAGTAGCCGTCATAGACAATTTAACCATATGACAGCTTACATAAGTTGAAAGGACGCAGCTTAATATATCTCCAGACAAATTGTGGCTTAGGTGGGGATTTCAATTGAGATAGCCAACTGCACAGGATATTACAGTGCACAAGTGTGTGCGCAGTCGATTCCCTCATTCCCCTATACCGACGGGACGACAATGCGGCAGCAGTCGGTAGACCGGTAGACCGGGGAGAAATCAGTCACAGGCCCGACCGCTTAACGTAACCAAGGCACGAAAGCATAACACCGCCAAGTTCCTGACACCGGACTGTCATTAGAAATTGAAATATTTCCAATAACACTTTTTACAGTCCGACCCAAGATTCAAACCTCACCTCTGTGGTTGAACATGCTTAACCACTAGATCACAAGGCATGTAAGAGACAACTACTGATGCATTGAGGGGGTCAGCCATCATGCACGATTAGAGAAGAAAACAGGAAGACCCTCTATCAACCTATTGATATAGGGTTTTAGCACAAGGGAACTTATAGTTGCGTGACTGTTTTTGTCAAAACCTCTACAAATACTTTCAAATTCTGTGAATTTGACGCCCCCTTCAGTAGCCACACGTGAGATGTTTAGCAGACAAATCCTTACATATTAACACTAGAATAAATAACTATTTAACTGTAACGTATTTCATTTCTAATGACAACTACTCCGCAAGTTTCTAATTCCACTGAAAATACACGGTGAATGCACATCCGCAGACCGCCTATCTATCCATGCATAATCCGGATATAACCGCCTCTAGATCCGCCCGAAACCGACTGCAACCAGGCAAATCTGGTTAACGGATCAACGTCACAAATACACGGTACGGACAAGTTGTCATGCAGTTACGTTTAGAAATACAAACTTGTGAACATACGTTTGCAAACATATTCCGCAATGCCTCAGAATTGTTTAGTTAAATCCCGCCAAGTTTAAGCGGGATTTAATGTTATGCATGTTATTTCATTTCAACGGTATGTTTGGTGTCATCAGTCGACGAGCACTGTCATAAATATGAAAAACTGTTCAGATCCGAAAAAGAACTGTCTGGTGTATACCAACTTTCATTTTAATTTGTCGATTTTAGACATTATTAGTTTATTGTATGTAGATATTACATTATAACTAACAAGGTCGCGAAGAAGAGCCTGATTAAAAAAAAAAACAAAACATTTTTCAAGCAGAATTACGAAAAAGTTCAGCAATTGGGATCGCACTTCACGCGGTTCTTGAATACGTATGATATACCAAATTACCAGGTGGATTGAAAAATTAAAAGCTTAACACAGATTCATTCAATTCTAAAAATCAGATTTACCTACATTATTTTTCAGAATAGTTAATTGTGTAAGGTTCGAAACGTGTGCGATAATTAGTAGTGATTTTATATTCTTTTTTAATAAAGCAATCGGGGACATTTTCTGCACATGGAGCAAATCGAGCCGCATGCGACGGCATTTAATGACGATTAATGATCTCCAAAAGAAGGTGCTATCACCGAAAGCCATCCATGATGATATGTCAGTACTTTAGGAGGTTCTGCTCTGTCTTATTCATCCGTCAAAAATATAGGTAGCAGAACTCAAGCGTGGTAGAGAGAGTGTGAAAGATGAACCCCGCTCTGGAAGGCCTTCGATGTCCAGTACTGATGAAAATATTAAGAAAGTACTTGACTAGATTATGGGAGACCGCAGATTAAAAATTAGAGACATAGCCGAGATTTTTGGCATCACTTAGGAACGAACTCAAAATATCATAGTGAACGAATTGGATTGCCACAAGTGTCTGTGAGGTGGGTTCCGCGACTGTTTTCATTTGAACAAAAAAGAACGCGATTGACTATTTCATGTGACTGTTTGGAGTTTTTGAATCAGATGCAGATGATTTATTGAATCGGTTTGATTCAATGGACAAAACATGGGTTCATTACTGTACGCCAGTAACCGAAACAGTGGGGAAGGGCTAGTTCACCACCCCCTAAAAAGGCTCCTGCGATTTTATCGGAAAAGAAAGTACTGGCTTCAGTATTCTGGGACTCGAAGCGTGTAATATATGATTCACTATCTTGAAAGGGGTCAGACTATAGACTCCGATGCTACTGCTGTGTTTAATCGAGTACTGTTCTCAAATATGAGAAAAAGTGCTTAAGTAAAATTTTTATTTTTAGATAACTCATTCACATCACCAAAATTTCAGTGAATTTGCTTTTTTTAATAAACCATTTTTTTTTTATAATATGGTCATTATATGTTATCGAAGTTAGTTATGTACGTGCATTTAAAAACTTTTTTATGGTATAACGTCTGAAATTAATAAATAATAAAAATATTTATGAAATATTGTAAAATTCACCGGATTTAATGTAACATTCGTTTTATTTTTATTGGTTACACCATTACCTACCGTGAACCTAGTATTGATATCAGCTGTTGATTATTGTTGCTGTTTAAATCTAATAACATCAATAATATTTTTATAGTTAACATTTTCGTATTCTACACGAAAATGTTTGTAATTGCCAGTACCATAATAACAGTCGCTACATTGTTTATGTGCACGAGGTGTTTCCCACAACGCCCAACTAACGCCCACACTGCCACTGCATTCTAATCACGGTGCTAATTTGTACCAACAAATCGAACCAGTCGCGACACACAAAGGTGCGGGTGTTTGCAACAAAATTGCCTGTTTTCACACGCGCCTCGCTTCTGATTATGTACTAAATGTGGTTGGTTACGCATATCCAATATTACACGATCCGATACGACCGTAAAAACTATTTCTTTAGTATTTTTATTTTACTTATCTATACAATATTTTAATGAACGCCAAGACGGCCGATCTCCTACCCCCTATCCATACCAGACCAGCAACTACACGGAGATCGTCTTCCCACCAGTGAACGGTCCATCAACACTTCGTTTTCCTAAACGCGGCCTCCACTCCAGAACTTTAGTGGCCCATCTGCTGTCTGATCTTCTGAGTATGTGAGCAGCCCATTGCCACTTCAGTGAGCTTATTCTTCGCGTGGTATCGGAAACTTTAGTTCTCTATTAAGTTCTCTATGAATTCGTTATGAATTCTATCTATTTCTATCTATACAATACTTACTTAAATTACAAAACTGCAGAGTTTTGTGACAATTTAATTTTTTAATCTTTTTATAACTTCTGGGGGTAAAGGGCCATTACAGGTTTAGTCACACTTTTAAATACAGTCACAATCAAGAACAATCTCAAAATACTACGAGGAGGAAACCATGGTATCAATACAGTTTTTAACAAGGATTAATAAAGAGCGAGGGAACGAAGTCTTATCTGGGTAGCTGTCCGAGACTCCCTGCTGCAACCTGAATGGAGAATCCTTTGTATACATATTTATAAAACCTCCAATTGTTTTCAGATTGTTCTTCTATCCTTAAATTCAATAGTTGAAGATTGTGCTGACACCATATCTTCATATTAAATCCAGCTCAGTAAAAAAAGAAGTAGATGACCTTTTATATAATTAATAATTCGTGTACTGTGACACGAAAATATAGTATATAGAAAATATAGGCGGAAAAGACAAACTGTTTAATTAACATTTGGTGATGACAGATAGTGTCCGCCATCATTCCGTCCACCACGACTAGAAAAAGAAAAGAGTGTCATTTCTTCGACACCACGCACACCTTTAGTCTAACAGTCAAAGATGACAGATATACTCTTTTATAAAATGTTTAAGTAGCAAAAACATAATAGCTACAGTTTACTTATTTGGTTGTTCGTGTAATTTACATATAACTACTACTTTGATATGAAAAACCTTTCACTGTTAGAATGTCCTATAAGAATGACTGTGCGCTGCTGGTTTTCTTATTCTATCTGAAATTAGCTTGAAATTATAATTATTAAACATAGCCAAAGCCTTGTAGCAGGATTTAAAATCCATAATTGTGCGCAGTTATATACTAAATGGGTATGTACTCTAATGCTTATCTAAGCACCTAATACGTTTTGCAAATGTATAAGAAATAAAAATAAACCCAGAAAGTACTGAGATTTTGTTTATTTGTTTTTTACTATTTCTTTATTTCATTTTTAAAAACACACGCACATATTTTGATTTGAAATGAAAAGTAATTGGCATAGAACAGTTGTTATCACAATGGGAACACGCGCCATAGGCGTGAGCTCAACAAATTGCTACTTGAGGATAGACGACGTGCGATCGCGGTATTGCTGATCCAAATTAGTGCAGCTAATTGTGGCACTTGCCATTGTTGAAGGACTCCCGAAACTGTTACCTAGCGGTAACGGTTCATTTCATATTGTCGATCATTTTCGTTCCTGTAACTACAATAGACAAAAATAGATGAAAAAATAAAACGAGATATACAAGTAAATAATATTGGTACAGTAGTTTACAGTAGTTTCCGCGTTTTGTGTTTCTTTTTTTAACTTTTTAAAAAAAGATTAATAAAATTATGACCTTCTATAAACTTGTTGCGTAAATATAGTCTTTTCAATATATAGAATACAAATTTAGGGTAATGAAAAATAAGTGCATACCCTATAGTTTAGTAAACTTTATTGTGTGTACCCAATGTTGAGGTCTAGTGCGCACCGGAGGTGTCACAAAACACCTCCGGTGCTCATTAGACCTCATCATGGTTTTCTCGGAAGTACTTATTTAATACGTAGCTGTAAATTGGAAGGTAGTGTAATTTTTTTTTATGTATTAAATAAACGCGAAAGATATTATTCCTCCTAATACAAGAAAACAAACCGGTCCGAACAAAGGCAAACTACACTAGCCACTTCACTAATCTCGCGCTATCGACATCTCAAATTAAATACAAAGTCTACAAAACAGGGCTGCAGACCAAAACGCATACGAGAGCACAACCCTAAATGTTATCAGATCGCTTCATTGTAAATAGGAATTGTTCACAAAAGGCGCAAAACAATGATCGAGTCGAGTGCTCGGTTCTCATACCAATATTAAGGGAATGGGCCACTCAGGTGAAGTGTTTTCGGTTACACGCTGTAATCGATATTCATTGCTTTCAAAGATTGACCCGAAATGACGTCAACCATCTCATCAACACCTACGATATATGTAGTGTACTCAGTACTTTGTCGATACTGTGCAACATTATAATTTCACGCGTAAGTAAATTTCTAGTAGATATGCGATACTAAACCTAACGATTAAACTATATTGTAGAAGCACTTATTTACCTAGAATAGACAAATCCTGCATATAAGGTAATTAAAAGTTAAAAATATATTTTGATGTTCGATCTCGATATCCTGCGATGTGGAAACGGGACGAAATTAGGACGAGGAAGACGAAGAAGAACCTATGAACGATACTGTTGGTCTTTATTATAAAACAGATTTCTAACTAAAATATAAGTATTTTACTTAGAAATTTGTTACTTAGAATTATAACTATTTTTGTTAGAAATATTTCAACACAAAACACATGCACCAGCTTTTAGGCTTTATCTAATTAATAATGGCGTAACAAACTATTAACCTAACTAATCTAAGTGACCTACTTCAGTTGGTATTATTCAAAACTCTCAATCAATCAAATTATGTAGTTATCGATAGGTAAATCGAATTAATATATTCACAAAAATATTTAACAGAAATATACATAAGATACAGCTGTAATTCTTAACTAAACTGTCTCACGGTACGCAGAATGTATTTCCTTTGTAGGACTTTCGCATCAAGGGCTTCTATGCTATCAGATGAACATCTTTTAACATCCAGTTATCTCTGGTAACTTAGACACCATGACAACTGTCAGCTTTTAAATAAGATCTACAAGTTGCAGATACCTGTCGTTAATGGCCAATGGCAATTCTGCTTACTGTGAGACAGCCAACGTTTTGTTTAGAATTCATTACATTCCACTCTATTAAAAGACTACTACTAAATTAAGTATTTTGACCGGCCGAGATATCTATAGCATAAAATCAAATGTATGATGTGTTGTAAGACGAAATGTTTATTGCACTATCTACTAATATAAGGTGATATTTTCGGTCAACTGGTTCCGTCACAGAGGGTGCAAATCGAATCATTTCGCCAAATTTAACACTAATTCGCAAAGCAACACCCGTGGGATCCGATCGCCGCGGGCATCTAACTTATTTGTAGGGTATCCATGATATAATAAAGTAACAGTGATAAAAATTATAGAAGACCTAATAACTCTTCGAGTTATTACTTGAAGAGTTTATATATTTATTTTAAGTCATCCTAATAAAAAATCCGTTACTACGTTATGTACAAACAATGCACAACCGAACAGACTAAATGATAGAAGCTGAAATTCATGCACATGGGAGGGAAATAGGGGTTTGTAAGTTTTTAAAAAATCGTTACGTTATTAAATCCGTAACTTATTACATTATCCTAAAAACTTCGAACATCTAATTCTCTCCTTGTAGTGAAATTTCCAAAGGAATAAATGCTAATTTCGACATTCACTAAGCTTCAATCTGTGACCCATTTTTGAGCTTGTAACTTCCTAAATAACAAAATATTTCTAACCCCCTTACTGGTAGCGTAACATAACCGTATTGGTAGCGTCTTCACACACGCTAAAATATGTGTATTTTTATTTATGAACACAATATTAATGTTAAATATTAATAATCTTAAGTTCTGCCAAAGGGCGATGGAGCGTACTCTTATAGGTATGACGATGATGGACGTAATCCGAAACACAGAACTACACTTCAGCACAAAATTCGCTGGCGTAGGTGTCAAAGCCGTGGATCACAAATGGAGCTGGACTGGACATGTCCAACGAGGCCCTGACGAGTCTTGAGCAAAAATTGCCACTTTATGCGGCTCCGACTCAAAGAGGCAACGCGGCAGACCAAAAGTGGGATGACCGGATGAACTGGATGGATTGGTGCAATGAAGTTCTGGGCAGAGAAAAGTGGAAACAATTGAGATTGGCCTTTACCTTAACTTAATATAAGAATATTAATAGTTGCTCAAAAATAAAGTTTCGTGTTTCTAACTGTCGGACTCTCGTGTTAGAGTTTTTTTTCAAACTCTGTTAACTCCTTTAGGAATTTACAATGACTTTTTAGTTCGAGGTAGGTAGCTGCATTACATCCGAATTGGGTCGGCACGAGCGGGGAGCTTCCTCTCGCTCACATGGTACCGCCGTAAAGTGACAGCTATGCTGTCACCCATTGGAGCGGAGGCGGAAATACGTGTTGCCCACGCATCAGCGTTACGAGAATAATGTGGATGTCTATAGGCATCGGTAGACCTCAAAAGGCTACGATTGCTCGATACTATAAAAAATATGACCACTTCGTTATAAAATTTATCTGCCTGTAAACTAAATTTCATTGAGTCGGGAAAAGTTACTTTATAAACGTACCTATTTATAAGTAGATGTAGATTAATATTACAAAAAGGAGAAACAACATATGGAACATGTGAAACATTTTCAACAATCTAGACGAAATGATTTACAAATATCTAAATTCTAAAAAAAGTAACAATTACTCATTCAAACATACTTACCCTACGAATGCCGGCTCCCTCTAGCGTTTTTACCAAAACATCACCCCATGAGAAACCGCGGGCTATTCTTGGTACTTGAAGATGTAATCGCACCATTTTTTTGTTTTCTCTCATTCAATTTCAATTGTTTTTTCTGAATATCGGCCAGTATTTTTTTATGTTTCAAGTGGTTTGAAGTGTTTTAGAAGTTGATATTGAGAACCTCTTGATAGTCCATTATTATTTTTTAGCTTTGTGAAATGAAACGTAATTAGTGTTTGTGAGACCGAAGAGAATCTGACTTTTTCTTTTGAAATCAAATTTATTTTCTCACTACGTCATATTTCTTTATGTTCTCACAGTGTACTTAGCTAAGTGCATGAAATACCTGTATTGAATGTAATGTAGTTGAAAATTATGTTAAAAGTATTGTTAGCCTCACATTTTTTCACTTATTAGAAAGAAATGTTATATTGTCTGAATGTATGCTACCTCTGATGAATATAGACACATAGACGATAACCAGACAGTAACATGCCCTTATATTACTGTATTGTAATCAAGTTGGGCCAGCACGATCGAGACTCGATACCTCACATGATACTACCGCAATGTTTTGTGTGGCTTGTAAGTTTTCGGTGACCATTTAGCGGGGAAAAGATGGACAAAAGCATAACAATCACGAAGATATCTACGGGCCTCTTATTACGCAATCTAACCGACAGATTTATCCAGAGCACTAAAAATCTAACCGACAGATTTATCCAGAGCACTAAAAATCTAACCGACAGATTTATCCAGAGCACTAAAAATCACCACAGTCGTCCTGACAGACGCGTATCAGATCCAGATTCTTACTTTTAAAAATCTAGGCCACATTTTTTTAATACATATAAGATATGTTATGTATATCTTATTAGACAAAAACTTCGTAAAAAATGCTTAGAAAAAATAAAAAAAGAAAGTGTCTCGGCCCCCAACGACTTAATCAACAAACTTGTTGTCAAAAAAGTACACATCTACACAAGCTTGTGTTTCCACTAGCTTTACTACGTCGAATTTACCACTAGCAATTAAAATTGAACATTTTGGTCAATTTTTAGGTCGTTCATAGGTGAATGAATGCGCTCGCAGCTATATCTTACAAAATATTCGAATTACAACACAAAAGCAAAATATTTTGGATAAATTATAAATGGACACTATAACTACAACTTTCGTACGATTATTTTCTTGAGAACCTAGGAACTAGTTACAAATATGTATTGACTTTTTTATAGTATAAGGATGTTTACTAATACCATTGGCATCTCAAAATCCAATGATAATGAAGATAAAAATACATTCATTGGCAAAACTGATATCGGCCAGCGCCATCCGGTCATCCTTTTTGCAGTGAATAATATATAGTTTCATAGTTTCGAAGCGGTGTTCGCTTATCAGGATATAATGTCAACTTGTCCAGATTTTGACGTTTCCATTTAAAAATATCCAGTCATTTTATTAACTTTTCGAATCCTGCGTGAGACGTCCGTACATTTTTAATGTACTTCAGTCATTGTAAATTTATGAATAGGAACAAATTGAAAGTTGGTTACATTATAATAGTTTTTTTTTTCTAGGATAGAGGGACAAACGAGAAATCGGATCCTTTTAACGACTAACTAACTCCCATAATAAGTATGCGGATGCGTTGCCCTTTCCACCTTTTCCCAAAGGGTCACCGTCTACTCATAAACCGCAAAACGCCACATCGAAGATGTCACTTTGTGCCGGTATCACGTGAGCGAGAGGTATCACCCCGGTCGTGCCGGCCCAATTTGGCTGCAATGCAGCATGGCACTACCTCTTACTAAAATGTTTTAATTGTTTATTGAATAGGGTGAAACATTTGTACCGATACGCAACGCCTACAATGCTGGTTTATTTGACACACTTATCACTAGAGCTACATTGGCTATGCGTGGCATTGCTGCGCAGGGAGGCTATATGTACTACTTAACATAGCTCGCTTCAGGAGGCCTTGTAGTCCGTACACATTTTTGTCACGTACAGTTAAGTATAAAAGTTCAAATTTCCCCTTGTGGAGAACGATGAATGTGCTTTTATGATATTACTTTTTAATTATGTGAATTTATTTTTATATTGCATGTAATCCTCCAAATCTAAGGAATGTGGATGTCTCTTTTCCTATCCAGCACACACTTTGTGATTTCAATGACACTCTTTCTCTGCTAAAGTTCATAATCGCAGCCATTTTTTCTAAAATCACATTCCTGTGACTTGTCGACATCCATTTATGTAACGAATTAAAATGTTTAATATGTTCCATGAAGAAAATAAGAATAATAATTTACTTGACATCAGTCTCCAACTTTCTGGCATTATTTATTTCATTTTGTCTACATAAGCAGATAGACTATATAGAAAGATATATAGACAGATAGACTATAAGGAAGTGAATGTTAAAACCAATGTTCAAAATTATCAATGTAACATAATGAAGAAAACTTATGTGCATAAGTATAAGAAAATCTTATATTATTTAGTGAACATATTTAAAATACTTATCAATAAAACAAAACATCTAGAAATAGCAGCAGTAATATAAAGGACGCCTGAAATATATATATGTGCAAACACTTTAGGTAGAGTAAACACTCTCATTTGTGCTCTGTGATGCATACTGAACTCTATAATCTCAATTTTGTCAAAACCACAATATTAGAGTAAAACGTCTGTCACATACGTACCGACGGACAGACGGATAGAGCCGTTCAGCTACGGAACCCCAAAAAGGGTTTATGCCTATGCCTGCGACTGCAACGTAAAATCGGTAAATTTTTATTAAAAAAAGTTTTGTTTTACGGGTTTCATCGCGATTTATTTAGTTATTTAAATTAGTTTTATTGTATACGTATTCTTTACAAAAAGAGGTACGAGGGAGTCAGTCGCCTCGGCCATTAGCTAATCTTTAATAACCACCGGTATACATCCTTCCCATCTACAGGAAAGGAGAATGCTCTGTTCCCCTATTATCCTAGCTGTCACTTAGCAGAGGTATCGTGTGAGTGAGAGGTCCGAATGTACCGGCCCGGTTCAGCAGCAATTCCTTCTATTTTCGATTAGATTTCTTATATTTATTCATATGCATAAGTTTATTTTTGCTCCATTCACGTTTTACAAAATATCAAATTAGAATTTATACACTGGAAGGTCTAAAAATATACTACAGAATAATAATACTGAACTCGAATGCAACGTTGATAATAATCGACATTGGTGTATTAAAGCACAAAAGTTGAAAGAAGCTTTTACTTATTCATCTATTATTCAGATACGGTCACGAATATAAGCTCTATTGCATTGTGAAAAGTTATGAAAGCTGCTTATAATGTGTGGCAATGTTGACAATGACCACTTTCAGTAGGCGGATGCAGGTTTTTTGACAAATGACCAACTGCGATTTGTCTCGCGAAGGGCGGCAACGCATAGATTAAAATTCAGAGAAGACGGTTAAAATATATCTAACCTACTACCTTGCCCTTCAGACATTTGTGATAATTAGGTAACTTAAGTAATAAATATATATATTTCCTTGGAAAGTAGATTCTATAACAGATGTACCTATACCGCTTAGGGCGATGAAGCTTGACTGAATTAAGAAGGTGAAAGGGCGCAGCTAGTAAAATAAAATTACCTTCAGATACTATTTTTGTTTGAAAAGGTTACCCTTTAGGGGTGGAATTAGGGACTGAGAGCTCCTCTGAACTACAGGAGAGAAATCCGGGGCGCAGCTTATTATTTTACCATTATTATTATGACAAGACGAAGACACAACAAAATTTGTACAATTCCATTGATAGCTCATAATAGAAACACTTGTTGTTCGAAGATATTAATATCAGATATGACTAAGGCGATGTAATACGTATCAACTATAATTGCTCGCTTGCCCACTTATACTTAAGGAAACAATTAAAATTAGACATAACTATGGCAAATAATACATCTAAGCAGTCTTTATTATTGATGTTGTAAGGTTGACGTCGTTAAAAAGTTTTTACATCAAAAATAAGTAAGACTGTACATATTATTGGAAGGCATCTGAACAGCTTTTTTCTTCCGTGGTTACCTTACAATCTGCTAAAAGTAGTTTATGATAAGAAGTATACCTACTTACAGTTTCAATTATTTTATTTCCTCCAACTTCTTTTCAATGTCTAATCTATGACCGCGAAGGGCGGGCCCAGTGATAGTCATAAAAGGATGTTATGATATTGTGCCATTTTTCCTCTAACACAATAAGGCATGTGTACGGTACCATTTCCGCTGCCTAATGCGTTTCCCAGATTAATATAATGTCCACATTATTCTCACCAAGATTATATTTATTCAACCTTCTTTTTGTACAAAAATGTTTCACGATCCCAACCTAAACAATCCGTGTAAAGGATGACTTTAGAAATATTTTTTGATAGATATATATTTTAGGATATAAACAATTAATTGATTTTTGCTCTCGTTTAAGCGAAATGTGTGTAAAATATTTATCAAAGTCTATATATCTAATCGTAGTTTCCAGGACATACCCATTCATCATCATCATCATCAGCTGGACGCCCTCCTATGACACTCCCACTCCACTCCTATAGGCGTGACCTATGACATTCTATAGGGGAAGTCACGCGCCACTTACGCCCAGCGGCTCTCCATACCCATTTTGTACAGTTTTATTGTAACTCTCTTTTACATTTTCCTTTACACAGTTTTATTGTATTTTTTTATTTTACCTCTTTTTCTTCTCTCCATACTCATTTTCTACAGTTTTGTTGTACCTCTTTTTCAGTTTTCTTTATACAGTTTTATTGTATTTTTTATTGTACCTCCTTTCCAGATTATTTCTGCTTTCAATGAAGCTTCAATGGCTTGAAAATAGAATATCATCTTGCTTTAGATAGTGAATATATATCTCAGATATACTATATTTGTTAAGCAAGATACTATTTCAATTTTAAATAATCGAATTATTTTAATCGGATAATTTAATTTTAAATATATTATAAATTACAACTGGCGCCGAAGGTTAGTACCTATCTAATGGAACAGATGCTTCATTAGTAAGTATATAGTATAGAAATAAAGTACTAGTTATAAGCCTAGCAGAATATCCTAAACAATAGCTAAATATATATTCCGGATAATATCGAACATGGGCATTTTTAAAAATAATTTTAAAGACTTTTCATATTAATTTCCCGGTGTTGGTAGTCAGATCCATGTCTTACCATATTACAGAATATGTTTAGTGAAATATCACGGACCAAGTGCAGTGATACTGTAAAACATTAGGTTTATTACGGCCTCGTGAAGATTTTGGTCTTTAGATAATATCAAAAGACCGATATCTTCCGTTAAGTTACCTAGTGTAATAATACAAATGCAAAGAGACGATAAAATTAATTCACTAACATATAACAACGATTATAATACATCTCGACCCTCGTAAGCTCAGCAAATAAATACATTATAAATAAATATCGGAAAATAATAAGCCTAAATGGGGTCCTCAATGGACCTACTGCCAAACATATCGTAAGAGTTGTGTTCGAAAAGTCCATCGATGTATTTTAACTATAGACAAAATACTATCTACTATGGTTTTAATGCAAATTTAAATACATACTCAAAAAACTTCATTGAATGAATACCGAATAAAACATTTGAAATAAGATAATACCTTCTGGGTCTTCCAGTTCCTTAGAAACCGTATAGAACGCAACAAATTTTCCTCTATCATTTATATAGTATGAGGCGCCAAATGAGCAGCCAGAGTAATTTGTTGACTACCTACGTCCATGGACATCCACATAACCGTTGACATAGATGTGTCGCTCTTGTTCGCTTGTCTCCAATGTGCCACTACTATTAAGCTACTCACAGATCTTACAAAACTTGAAGGCATAGCTGTTCCTTTATAGCACTTGAGCGAGAGCAGTATCATGAATATCCCTTGTCGTGCCAGCCCAATTCGGCTGCAATGTGGCATGGCACTACCTTTAACAAAATCTAAAATTGCCTTGAATTAACGTCATTATCTATATATTTATATAATATCGATGTAAAATATCTCGATGACGGAAAAGTATTACCGGCCTGTGAAATGAGTCGGAACTTACGTCCGAAAGTGCTCCGTCAATGCGTTGTTTAGTTTTGTTTGTATGTTTACGCATCATGTGGGCGCCAACAATGGGATAATTTCATAACTCCAAAATGAAGGGTCTTTATCGCGTACACAAGTTCCGCGCTGTTACTTCATGATTTATTTGTTATTACTCGATTTGCCGAGCTCTTAGTTCATTTTTATACACTTTTTTTATTTATTATAGGGAGATAAAATAGAACTCGGGAGTCTTCTGATGATTACCAACACCCATAAATATCCGCATAATTGTTATGCAGATGTGGTGTCCTCCTTTCCTCTACACCTCCAAACCGCACGAAACGTGACAGCAAAACTGTTACTTTACGGTACTGAGCAAGATCTATCACATTTATAAAGTGTTCTGTATAATTGTCTTTCGATTTATACATGTATGCAAAATTTCTAGCTTAAATGGACACTGGGAAGTGGGTGAAATTTCACAGCTTTCAAGATTGCAGATAAACATAGGATAGGTGAAACAAAAACAAAAGCTTGCGGTAAACTCGGTGCACTATACCCCAATGAGCCAGCTTGAAAGTGGTTTCTTTTTTAATGATAAAGGGACAGCCGTTACGTGCAGTTTGTAGTATTGATGAGAGGAGTAAAATGGTACAGGCGGCACAATTTGTGGGCGACTATAATAAACTAAAGGTCTCCTTTAATCAAAAAGCCATATTTTTTTACTTAAACATAGTATATTTAATAGTAATTGTAGAGAGCTAACAATCAGTAAAAACGCCGGCACCAAATTTGATTAAACCACAAACAAATTACTCCGCCCGCAGTAACAGATGTTCAAACAGCCAGGACAATATCAACACTTCAGGTATCACAATTCCATTAACGAGTCATCTCGATTAGGTCGCCGCCGCGCACCCTATAAATATATTTGACAAGCCGCGCCGCGCGGTTTCAGTCGGAAGTAAATTCAATATGCTTAATTCGAATTTTGGAAAATAATTACATGATTTTTTCTTATTCCCATTGTCTTTTGACGCCGTTGTTGCTCCAACAAAACGGCTCCCACATATTTCGCCAATGTTTTCCTGTTCTTCTTTCACTTATGTCACCTACTCCTTATTTTTGTCTGTAAAATCTGTCTTTATTTCACCCCTTGCTCCCAAATTTGTTTCTTAGGTTTAAGTTATATTAGGAGAAATAAAATTGTATAGTCTTCACAACCAGCGTGTCTGCATAAAGGGAATCATGAATGTGTGTGAGAATCGTTATGTATGGCGCTCCGTTCTCTCTGTCTAACCCAATAGCGAGCTGGCGTGAAGATGTGTTGTTGTTATAAAAACATTGAATATACGGAAATATAAATAAATCGAATAGTTGTAATTCGGTGTGATAAGTATGAGATTTTTTTATTTTATTGATGTTAAAACAAGAATAAATTCCTTATATTAAATAAACTAAAGTGATACAATTTAACGACTAGTGCAAAAAAATAAAAAATATATTTCTATTCTCAAGGCTCTAGATACCTTAACATATATTACCCACCCATATGTTTACATTTTAAGCATCAGGCACGATCGGTAACGTACATTCTATCGAATAATATCTGAATGACAGGATCTTCGTTTTTATCACATAACATATGGATAAAATATTGGAATTATAATACTCAATAAAAACTTGAAACAGTAAATATATATGATTTTGACTAGTACTTAGTAGTTCACTGATTATCATTCGTCGTATGACACCGACTGAGAACATGGCTGACGATATTGTTCTGTCAGAGCGTCGAGTGAGGATTTTTCTTTTAGAATAGAATAGAATAGTTTATTTATTGCGAATTTGTGTCGTACATAGATGTTGGTTTTTCATTATTCCTTTAGGAATGTTCATTCAAATTCTGCATGAGCATGCAACATCATAAAAATTACTTTCCTAACTGAAGTTACAAATTCATTAAAGCTTATATTTTTATTATTAGGTAATTATTAATTAAAGTGCTTATGTCAAATCCAGTAAGAATACATTATGTAAGTACAGATATTATGTCTATAAAGTAATAGTTATATTGTAATAACATTTTGTTGCAATAATTTAATTTAAAAAACTCGTTTAAGCTTGTAAATACATGTTGTTGCCAAATCTATTAAGAATATTGTAAATTATAAATTTAAAAAGTCAACAATATCTAATAAATTAATTCATTTCGTATAATATGTCAGTAAAGTAATCATTTACATTATAATAGCATTTTTGTTGCAATAATTTCTTAAGCTTCATTTTAAATTTTTAGTTGTTTCAGGTCCACTAGTACCTCAATAAAAATTTCCGAAGCCATACCAAAGAAACTCTTTGGCATAAAGTTTTACGTGTCTGTAAATAAAATATATTGTCATCTCGTCTATAAGTAGAAATAAAATCAGATTTTTTCAAAAAACAAATGTAGATTATTCTTAACAGAAGATGCAACTTCTAGTAGATACAAGAAGAAAGTGTCAGAATTTTGTGTGTTTCAAATAAAGGTTTACAGTTTTCGATTCTTTTTTTTTTAATTTTAAACATTGCCCGAAGATACCTTTTTTGTACTTTAAATAGTATTTCTTTGTCTGTTGAATTGCCCTAGAAAATAATTCCGTATCTTAATAAGGATTCAACCATACCTACATATACATACACCATACCCCACATACATATGCCGTAATCAATGTTTTGTATCAAGAGTGAATGATAGTTGATGTAATGCATACGTTAGACTACAAATGCGTTTTTTTCCTTTCCATTTTTATATATGCTCTTTCCACTTAAGCCTATTGTCAATTACTATACCTAGAAATTGCGTAGAATCTACGTGTCTTATATAAATTGTACTTGTAAATTAATTGAATGTCAGGTGAATTTCGAGATCTTTGACTAAAATGTACAATATTTGTTTTATTTTGATTCATTATCAAGCTGTTATTATTAAGCCAGTTAAATACACTCTCCAATGAACTATTTATTTCATCATCATAACAATTAATGGTTATTGTGCAGACATCGGCGAATAATGTCAGATTTTGTTATCGAATTAGGCATGTCATTAATATATAAGAGAAATAATAACGGCACCGGTACACTTCCCTGTGGGACGCCGTAATGTACTATTCGATTTGTTGATTTGTGTGTTAGTTCAGTTATAGTTTTATGATTTATTTTGTTTATTTCAATATTTTAAAGACGGAATAGTCAGTTGCAGACCCACATACCATAGGCCTCTAACTTTTTTGTTAACACATTATGGTCTACATAGTCGAATGCCTGAGTCATGTCGCCGAACACAGCACATACCGGCATTCTTTTGTCGATTTAGCATATAATGTTCTTTAAGAAATCAAATATTATGCTTTTATTCTTACGGAAACCTTTTTGTTCCACTCAAAGAATATTATTTTTATCCTCATATGAATAGATTCCAGCATACAAGTATTTTTCGAATATTTTTGAGAAAATTAATGTAAGTGCGATAGGTCTATTATATTCTAATAATTCCTTATTTTATTTTTTAAATAATGGCTTGATAATAGTTTTCTTTCAAATCCTTAGTATACACCTGTTATTATACTTAGATTAATAAGATAACTAAGATTTATACATATTTCTTCGTTAACGGATTTTATTATTTTTGTTGTGATGCCATCATACCCTACACCGTTTGTATTCTTTAGGTTTTTTATTATTTTATAAACTTGTAATGGTGAAGATGGTCCTAAAAACATAGATTTTATAAAAGTTCGTTTAATAGTTGAACTTTTATTATTTGTATTAATTATGTCAAACAACGGCTTAACCTTGTCATTATAATAATCATTGAATAAGTTAGCAATGTTCGTAGGACCCGTCACGTATTCATTCGAGCTGTTTTAAATTTTTGAGATATAATGTTTCGGTACGTTTAACATTCTTTTGTTAATAAAGCCAAGTTGACTTTGATTTGTTAGCCGACAAGTTTGTTTGTATTAAATAATTATTTTGCGCTTTTTTGTAAGAGCAATTATTTTCTTTAACAGTATAGACTATCTATCATATTTCAACTTACTTTGAATACTTGGCTTGGTCCTTAAATCCCAAAACAGTTTCCTCTTATTTTTGCTGCATATCTAGGTTTACGAGTAGCTTTTATAGAAAATCATCTTGTGGGGAAGCAAAGGTCATAAAATAATTTATATTGATTTAAAAATGATGAATTGGAAATATTGTACATTTCGGAAATTTTTAATATACATTTTATAATTTTAAAGTATTATCATCATGGTAGTCACGTATTTTTTACGCCTATATTGTAACTTTTTTTTTATTTAATGGTATTTTGATTATCTGTAACATATGGTCATGAGCAATATTAATTGTTACAAGTTTGATTCGCTAATAGAGTTGGCTATTTAATAGCAAGTTTTATATTATAGCTTAACAGTAGGTATTCTAGTTCAGAAGTAATTTTATTTGTTTTTAATATATCTCTGTTAAAATCACCAGCTATAACAATATTACAAATTTTTAATTTAGAGTAGCAACACAAAATTGATTCTAACTTAGGAAAAAAGTATTAAGATTACTTCGTTTTGGTATCCTGTAAATACATATATAAATCAAAACTTTATAAGGAACTATTTCTATAGCACATCATTCGAACACTTGAGATATAGACATTTTACGAATTACCTCAATTTCTTTCCATTCATTATTATACCTTATTAAAATGCATGCTCCACCTCTCCTTACGTTGGTTCTGCAATAGCAAACGACTAGTGTATAATTATCCAGATCGAGATGTTTTTCTTGTCCTAATCCCATAATATGTTCTGTGATACACAAAACATGTATGTTAACATTTTTTTCTGAAAGGTTGTCCAAGTTGATCGCTAACTCGTCAATTTTGTTATGAAAACCAGCAAATATTTTGATGAAAAGATCCAAGATCAGACAATGCTGCAAGTTGTTAAAGTATGGTTTCTTCATTTGAATTATTAAACTTTTTAATTTACTTTACTTTATTGTTAAAATAGGTTTAATAAGAATCAACTGCTGAATGTTTTAAAAAATTATGTTCATACCATAGTTATTTATCGACCCAATTTTTATTTCATAATGAGCACATGTCCACTGAAAGGGTTTTTTTTTAATTTTGCACGATATTTTGGGCATGCAAAGGTGAGTTCCGCGCTTACTGCCAGACGACCAGAAGCTATAAACAAACATAAAAAATGGCTTATTAGGGAGATCATCATCCAGCCCTGTGAAGAGGCGATATGAGCATTGATATACTTTACAGGGTTTAACAAAAAAAAACCATTTTTGATGTGATCAAGAGACACCGCTGGATGTAAAAGAAAAATATTGTAGAAAATTTATAGACGTCTTCGCGCAGTTTCTATAGAGCTTATACAGATATTACCCATTCCATCCTCCCCTCTGTTGAACCACCTGAAACTCACATACCGCACTAAACACGTCAGCAAAGCTCACTTTTCACCGGGATCGTGTGAGAGAGGGGAGCCTCCCCGATGTTTACCAGCTAAACAGAAATATACAGGCATATACAGACTCACATCATCATATATCCTTTCCTATTAAACTGGGACTTGTATTTTTAATTACAAACCGAAGACTGCTACAAAACATTTGCACGTCAACTGTAAAACCGTGCACGAAGAGGGACCCTTAAAACCGATGCATTAAAAAGATGTGAAAGTATCATACAATATTGTCATCCAAAAGGCTTTTCACTGCGAAAATCATATACATTCGCGCGACGTTTGAAATGACGCGAGGAGGGAAGTTGTTAGGCGGCAAGAGCATGAAAATACAGAAGCTACAACGGGAAAGTTGGATCTACTTCAGTGTCCAAATGGCGTGGCGCAACATGTCCACGCGAGTTACTGCGACACGTTTCTTTGTATTTTTTCAATTTATTATTAATATGACTTGAATTTAAAATTGACGAATATTTTTATTTTTTTAGTTTTCCGTGCCTAAAGGGTAAAATTGGGACCCTCTTACTACCAGTCCGCTGTCCGTCTGTGTGTCACCAGGTTGTATGTCCTAAACCGTGATAGCTACATCTGTGGGCGCTTTAACAACTAATATTAAAAACAGAATAGAATAAATATTTAAGCCCGACCCGCACTTGGCTGGTTTCATTTTTAAAGAAGATCCATTGTAAACGTTATTTTAATAAGTGTAATAGTTAGATGCTCGGCCGATACTCACGGCTTTTTTTTTTTTTTGATTTATTGGTTTACTTTGTCTGAAATAGCCGAATACCTATACGAAAATATAGTTAGGGACGAGGTAAAAATGCAACGTTTCATCAGACAACTCTGTCATTAGACATGACCATATAACTATATACATGACTATGTTATAATCACACACTTCGCAATCTTACCTCACTATAAGTAAAACAAATAAAGCTGTCCATCAACTGCGACAAAAGTATAAATAAAGGTTTCATTATTGTATTCAAATACACACCTTGATTCGTTTTTTGAATTTACAGTTCTAAAGACCTGCTTTTACGTCTCTAACTGTTCCATTTATCTGCTTCATCTTCTGCCCCATTTGTGGTTACACACTTTTAAGTACAGACTTTAGCACACTGAACCGTCTCTATTCAAAAGGCATAAGGTTCATTACTGTTTGAAATGAATTGGACAAAAGGATTGTTTTTGTCACCACCCGAGAGAGCTGGATTCTCACTGCATTTCATACATCATTCACTCCTCGTGAAATGTGAAAGACACCGTGACGATTATGTCGTTCGTTTAGATACCGCAGACAATCTGCTGTGCCATTTTTGCTTTTGTTACGTTAGGAGTAAAATTTGTTTTCCTTTGATTCTGAAAATCACTTGCTTCAGTCACTTTATGGTACAGGTTATGACATTGTACTCCGTTTTTTCTAAACATGTCAATTTTGTGCTACGTACATATCACCTAACCACGAACATTTCCTCGATAAGTAAATTTAATACGTTTTAACTTGGACGACCGGCTGGCTCAGTTGGTAACGTAGCGGTTAATCCGCGTGTTACGCCAGTGGTCGCGGGTTCGAATCCCGTCTAGGACGTGGATGAAAGTTTATAGATGTATTATATGTATTTATATAATAAATATATAAAATTTATTAAATTTATAAGAATATTGAATATATATATCCGTTGTCTAGTACCTGTAACACAAGTCCTTACGGTACTTAGCACAGGGCTAGGCTAATGTGGTGTGTTAAGTCCACAGATAATCTAACTACAACAAGTTGTTTAAATTTACATTCAAATAATGCGATATATGAACGGAGGTATTTTGGAAACTGTTACATATATATGTCCCCTTTACGCAATCTTGCCCAGTTCTAGCCATAATTGAGACACAAGGTGCTATTATTAAAAACAGCCCAACAATCCATCCTTACCTTCATTTACCAACTTTCTATTGGACTGAAGAGACTGTCCAATGTTAATCAAAATAATCAGAATTAAAAATGAGGGCAGCGTCACACTATTCGCAAATTAACGAGCTTGAAAATATGATTCGTACAGTATAAATATATAATGAACCTTTATGAGAATCCACATTTAACGATGGCACCCTGGAGACGCTGTCTGTAAACACACAATCAATTACAGTAAAATCTCCATCAATCCAAAAATGTCGTATCACTCCTGGCACATTATTTCTGCGAACTTCCGACGTCTCGTTCCACCGAATCATCCCAGAACGATCACTTCTAATCCTAAGGGGAAATGACAGAATTCAAGTGGAAAATATTTTCATCCCCCATGCCATTTGACTAGTTTAAATAGAATCGCATTTTTAATCTATACTTATCTTTTGAACATGGCAGCTACGCTTTCTTTTGTTATTTATATTATATAGTTCTATTAATAACTGCGTCTTTTATTTCCTATGTAAAATTTCATATATTTTATCAATGATTTAACATTACATTCATCAAATAGATGTACTACTTTAATTTATTAGTAACCTACTGCTTTAAGACATCTTATATTAGCATTAATATGCTAGTAGATAACCTACATTAAATCAGTTTTGCTATTGAGTTATTTTAATTGTTTAGACATAGACAAATGTCTACACACGTCTGAAGTTATACTCTTGGGCGAAACAGGATAAAAATCTTTAAAAAAAATCTTTCTCCTTACTCTACGTTTTCTGGAAAAAGTGACACTAAAAATAGAAAAAAGGAATTCATTACTTTGAAAATGTTATTATAATCCATTATGGTGGTAACCTTTTTTGAAAGATCATAATCTTCAGTATGAGTAACTTCAGGGTGTCGATTTTTTTGTGCGCGCGCGTCGTAAATATTTACTCGTATCATTATTCCTTAACGCGCCAAAAGAAGTATAACTTCAGTAATGTAACTAAATCGTGTTAAACTCTGTACATTAAGTAGCAAAACATTATTATACTCTACGAACTAGTGAAATCAGGAACTAAATAAATGAGTAAAATTACCTGGAAATAAACAAACATTTTCGGTTTTGTAGCGGATTTCGTCCGATTATTTCGTTAACTGTAAATAAAGTACTCCTCTGATTAGGCTACAATAGAGCAGCGCCACAACCTCTTGCTAAATATAGATTTAACCAGCGACGGACGACTGCTGTCCCGTCCTCATATGTTCTTTGACAACTCCTCTATACGGCAATTGATGCATCTTATGAACTTGAATGTAGAAAAGACTACCTTAAAGTAGCTAAGCTCTCTTTGTCTTACGTCTTTCCGTCCACGGACAAACGTTTCCCTTAAATGCTTAGTTACGCGTTATTGTAGTGGCAAACAGTCCCACAGATTCCATTTCTGATAAATTTTGATTCAGCAGGCGCTAGAGCAATATAATAATAAGCAAGCGTACTTTGTAAATGTTCATTTAACTTTTTTTTACATAATTTCTGGAAGCTTTAGAGCAGTAATGTTAAGTTACATAGCATATATTTATTATACCATGTCTACATGTTTTTAGTACATTAAATGACTCGTAGTAAATATTTTTAGTAGCACTTAGTGAAGAAGCGAATATCTGTTTGATAACTAATAACTATAATTCCAAAATATAAATGCAAAGATATAACATATCTCTGTAACAAAATTATAGCTTGAAGCAGCCTTGAGTACCTTTGGCAAAGCAATATACTACTTTGCTATCTGTAGCTACTATACTCAAAATAACGTAATGAAACTGGTCAACCCGGGTAAAACTATCCAGGTTGATAAACAGCTACATGAAAGAGTTTCGACGTGATTACGTTGTTTTTATAAATTATCCAACAAATTAATTATCACACTACACATTTACATATTCAACACAACCAAAAACATACATTTTGCAATCGCTGACATCTTATTTGGTGTTAGCTAACTCTTAGATCTGATACTCGCAATGTACCCGTAGGGTTGATGCACTTATTGGTAAAAGAAAACAACAATACACATTTGAGGTTATTAAAAAACCTTCTATTGAACACTAAATGAATAATGATAGGGTATCCGTGTGACGTCTTCGGGGACGTAATGTAAATTCTGATATGCCTTCACCATCATTTGCTGGTTAACGACGGCAAAAGGCCTCGGCGATATGCTCTCTATCGATGGCAACGGTCGCAGTTCGACGTTCTGCAGGACCTCCTCCTTCGGTCTCATGGGTGGAATGAAAGATGGCTGGCTGATTGGCACTGCGTAACCTATCATGTTATTGTACACGTACTGGTCGGAATAATTTACCGGCATCTGATAGTTCACGTCTGTTCTAGGTTCTAGTTCGACATAATTCTCCCTAGGTGCGTAAAGGCTTGGATTTCCATAAGATTCCAATCTATTCTTCCTTCTCGGGCGATATTTGTAATCTGGATAGTCGTGCATATGCTTTAGTCTCAATCTTTTCGCTTCGTCAATAAACGGTCTTTTCTCCATCTCGTCTAGACATTTCCATTCGTGTCCCAATCTTTTGGATATCTCTGAATTGTGTAACTTTGGATTCATCATTGATATTTTCTTTCTCTGCAGCCGCGACCAAACCATAAATGCATTCATGGGTCGTTTGATGTGATATGGATTTGGGTTCCTCGAAGTTTTCGGCGTTACCTTCGGTGGCGATTGTTCCAAAGGATATCCCATTGACATGATTGTTTTGTTCATGTCATTTTATTTATTTACCGTGAATCTGACGCATCTAATTACCACGAGATCGCGCGAAAGTTGTTCGGTCCGCGACCACGCTATAACTGATGACCGGTTTCGACGTCGACTAAATCTGAGCGCAGTTGTTAGACCAACAATGGCAGCTGTACAATAGGAATGTCAATTTTCCATGTATTATTTGCCGTTGAATAAAGAGCGGCGACAATGCATTGATTGCTCACAAATTGTTAAATGATACTGGTATATGTTGTGCGCGAGGCGCGCCTGTGCCCTGCTCTATTAGGCGATCTTCTCTTGTATTCACGTATAGTGAATTGATCTTGGCACTTTTTACAGTTTCCTATCGTACGATTGTGCAATAAGCTTGACAGGTGGGCGCTTTACAACACAAATATTTGTGCGTGAAATGGAAAAAAATCGTATCCTAATTAAGTATTTATACGAAAGGGAATATATATTTTAATTTTTTATAGTACAGGGAGGCAAGGAAGATACCGGATGAGAATTGATCACTACTGACGCCCGCAGGTGTTGTCCACCTTTTCTCCTCCCCTGGGCCACCGCAACCGAATCGAGCCGAACAAAAACTGCACCCAACGCGACAATATAGCTGTGATGTTGTCACATTGTTAAGGCAATGTTATGCGCGCGAGAGGCGTCCAGTCATGTCAGCCAAATTAGGCTGCATGGCAGTTGAAAATACTGTAAGTAAGTAAATTCAACGGGTTTCAGTAACGTTACAGTACTTCTTAGCCTACGGTCGTGCTCCCTCTACGAGAACCTACAAAGTTTAGTGTTGCTTTGAATTACTTAAATAATTTTTTATCACCGAGAGAGTGACAATTCAGGGGCGGAAAAACTGTTTGGCATACTGGCGGCTTTTACACACTAGTCCGATGCGGGTTAGCGATCTTCACATGTTGTAAAGATTGCATTTTTTATATAGTATATGGGACAAACGAGCGATAGAAGGTTTTTGGCGAATATCGAGCCTCATAGATATCAGCATAATCGTAATGCAGGTGCATTGTCCATCTGTCCACCTCCCCTCCAAAGAGCCACATTGTTAACATATTCGGGCATAAAATAAAGATTTCATCCGACTTGGGCGGACTCGACCGAATACATATCGCTCACATGATTCCACCTCACAGTGACAGGTACGCAGTCGTCACTCGGCTCGTTACTTGGATGTTTTCGGTGGCCCATTGAAAGGGAAGGCGGAAACAGGGTAACAGGTCTACATAATAACTATGCGGATGTTTATGGGCGTCGGTAGTCATCACAACGGTACCGACCATTCTTTATAAAATAAAAAAGCCGTCTCACGGTGTTTTCCTTCGCCGCTGTGCTAACGACACGACTAAAGTCAATAAATTCAATTCGGAAAGTTTAATAATTTCAAAAAACACAATATCCGCACAACGTAGCACATAAATTATGTAGGTACATAATTTATATAGAGTAAAGTATATAATTATTATAAAGTAAAGCCCCTAAAACTTTTCTGTCTGTATGTGATTGATTTTCTCTAAGTATACGCAACGGATTTTTATGCGGTTTTCACACATTTACAAACGATTGCAGAAGATTTTTAGTGTATCTATAGTTTGGCCTCTGATATTCACGGGCGATGCCGGGGCGTATCGCTAGTAATAAACAATGCAGGAGGATAGCCGCGGGGAGTTCGTGGATACAGATCTGGACAATCCGTATATCTTTCCAACTGAGCTATCACCGCGAGTGACAAAAGAGAGAACAGCTATTGATATAATATTTAAAAAATCATCATCAGCGGCAGCAGCAGTGGCTGGACATTGAACTCCTTTAATGAACGCCAGGACGACAGATCTCCTGCTACTCGCATCCATCCCGGACCGGCTACTACACGGAGATCGTCTTCCCACCTGGTAAACGGTAGACCAACACTTCGTTTTCCTAAACGCGGCCTCCACTCCAGAACCTAACTGGCCCATCTGCCATCTGTTCTTCTTAGTGTGTGACCAGCCCATTGCCACTTTAGCGAGTTGAGTCTTCGCTAAGTCAAAATAAATCGTAATAAAATCATATACTGAATGCATTAACAATAATGAAATGACTTTGACGTTGGTTATTGCGGTATCTTACGTATTTTACGATCCCGACATTTCAGTAGCCATACAGCAGTCTCGTGTGGACAGAGGTGACTGATGCCTGATGTCTTAAATTATTGAAAGTACTAGAATTTTTTTTATAATTATTTAGTTGTTTGTCTTTTTATGACTACCGACGCTCATATGCACAATTACTTTTCCGATGCGTTATCCTCCTTTCCCACTCCCCTCCGATGGGCCAACGGATACTCATAGACATAAAACGCGTCACTGAATATATCACTTTGCGGCCGTATCATGTAAGCGAGAGGTACCTCCCCAAACATGACTCCGCTGCAATGCAGTATGGCACTACCTCTTACAAAAATTATATCATACGCGTGACCATAAGAAAACATTAAATGCATTTAATAGGTCAATTCTAGTTCGTTGCGGTAAAAATATGTTTGACTATTTGTACCTGCCATCTGTTTTCGCTGTAGTAATGTACCGCGCATTGTACAGACTAGGTATTATAACAGGAATGAGGTGCGCCACAATCTCTAACATCTGTCATGGCGCCATTGATCGCAATAGATCGATTTGTCCCCAGACTGGGCTTGGCTTGCCAGCCAATACTTAGCTACTATACCTACCCGTAATAGATAAAATCTATACAAACAACATAACGCTCAAGAGTTTGTTTCTTTGAACGGACTAACATCAGGAACTAGTTGCCTGAATTGAAAAAATCTTTTCTGTTGAATTGTCTATTTATCGAGGAAAGCTATAGGCTACAGCTAATAGGACCAGATATAGGCGAGGTGATACTTGTATTAACATAAACTACTATGTTTTACAAGGGCGTTAATAGCTGTATGTATAATTTTAGCATTTTTATATTAAATCAATTACTGCTAATTCATAGATCTATATCTGACCTCGCTACACAAGACTTGGGTAATATTTGTCATATGAAAAAAAAACTACAGAAATCAGTATATATTATATTTATTACTAAAAATAAATGTATTCGTACTATGACAGTCACGAAAGGCGAAATACATGCGTACTATTCACATTAAATTAAAATCTACTAAATAAAATCACATAAAATTATCACTAGGTAGAAATAACATATTTTATTATTTTCTTTAGTTTACTTGTTATTAGTTTAAGAATTACTACCGCTATCTGTGATTCTGTTGTGATATTAAAAGCATTAAGTTCAATCTTTATAGCGCCATCTATTGGAAACAATGGAAACGTGATTGTGATTGTTGTAAAAGTGGAGTGCTACAACTAGTTACAATATTTCACAACAGAGGTCGTCTTGGGTCTTAAATAAAGTACTTTAAAATATTATTCGATAGATGGCAATCGCTACTAAAAATAAGTTTTGTCACTAGAAGTACGCAGAGTATTAAAGCAACTGTAAAATAATCAGCTCGTTAATCATTAATATTGTACGAATTACGAGAATGAACGATTACAAAATATTCGGTACATTATCGCGATACTACGCTCAGAAATTTTGAAACCACAATATCAGCTCTGTTAGCGTCCAGAACTAAGAATATTTGTATTGATTTACTTGTTGGGTGTCTAATCTACTTGACGCTATTCGTGTAAAGCAGTTTGTTGAAGTTTAGTTGAAGTAATCATTTTGCAAAATGTGTTAATGTAACCTGCGCCGTCAAATTTATTTCAGCAGTCCTTTAAGTACATTTTAGCATAAAATAAATGCGAAAACACATTACAATACTTAGGCATTTATATTAAAATAGCCCGTTGTGAGGCCCGTTTGTAAATCACCACACACACATAAAGGGGTGTTAAGTCGCCATATTTATGAAAATAAGATCTTTTATAGCCTTAATGCGAAATACAAAAACCTCCTGCACCAAATTTCGCCAGACATCAGATATGCCTCATTGGACATACGATACGATATTTTTTAAGATTTTTAGCCAACTTTAAAGTAAAAACTAAACTAGAAGATAACGTGAATACCCGGAGTGAGTGAGTATGTAAATACTACGTCGAGTAAGTGTATTTTATGTGACGATTAAATTCTTGACATATGATCATTGTCGAGTCACAGATTGACACGACTGCGTTCTACGATGTTCCCTTCTTCTTACTATCTTTATCCCGTTTCCATGTATCGGGGTCGGGCTAAATGTAGAAGATTTGACCAGGGCGCCAGCTTTTACACAGAGCGACTGCCATCGGACCTCTGTAACCCAGGAGGGAAACAAATCCCAATCGTAGATTAGGTCGAATTCGAATACACGAATCCGGGTTGCCTCACGATGTTGTCCTTCGCCGTAAGAGCACTCAGAAAATGCACTTAAGTTATAAAAGCTTATTAGCACATGGCCGGGATTGAACCTGGACTACCCGAGTGGGAGTTGCAACGCTAACTACTAGACCACTGAAGCTCTCCGCGTTCTAAGATATTATGAGCACGAAATAATAATGAGTTTTTACCTTTCAAATTAAATCTCAATTGTCTTTAGCGAAAATATCAACGTTCATTTCTCGCAAGCCCACAAAGCATATTTTGTCCCTAACTTCAAATCTTTCAAAAATCAGTGGGTCAAAATTAATATGTGTCAGCGGCATAATCGTTATAATATGATTTACATAGAACACTTTCGATTGTACTTATCAACCAAGTCGTTTAACTGTTATTCAAGGGTGATTTGTACTCGCTATGCCCACTATCTTCTTAATAATTGCAAATAAGGCGAAGTAACATTGAGTGTTGTACTTAATGAAGTACCATCACATATTATACGAAGAGTTACTAAGCTTAAAGTGATATGCTTCTTTGTAGCGGAATCCGTGGAGGTACCTATTGCTAACATGATACCGACGTAAAGTGACTCCTTCGATGGCGCGTTTCGTGCGGTTTTTAAGTAGCCGGTAGCCCAAGACGGGGGGGGGGGCAAAAAAGGCTCCGGGTTGCTAGTTTGCCCCCCCCCCCCTATTAGCGAAAGGTACCTCCCCGATCGTGTCGGCCCAATTCTGTTGCATAGGACGATGCAATGTCGTATACCATGCATGCCACTACCTCCTCCTACATAACATTACCCGACCCTATTCCAGATGGCTGGCAATCCGACACGACCGGAGTGAAATAAGCACACCAATGATTTAGCGCGATCTCCGATGAACCAACGCCAACTTTTTGACTCCGGATTCAAAAATCACACTAACACTTTCTGTTCAGTACTACCCGGGATTTCAAACGGGGATCTCACATCTCTGTTTAGTCATCCTTACCTCTATGCCATGAGGTACACTGGCAGATAACATCTACAAAAGTACTTAATGTTTGAAATTGCAATAGGCACTCAACGACTAATCGTAGCGTATAAAAGAACCATAAGCTGTAACTTATTGTTATTGCGAGTTTCGAGCCTCAGTTTTATGTTTCCAAATAGTCTGCCGTAAGTCGGTGCTCGTCTATTAGCGTATGCATTTTAAAGCGTCTGCTTTTCGTCAAGAAAATATTTAATCTGTGGAAAGTAACTTCGCCATTTATAATTTTTTTTATGTAATCGTTGATGCCCATTAAAGGCCTTTTTATATTCTACTAACAACAAGAAAACGAACTATTAGGGAGCCTTTTAGTTTAGTTTAACATCCACATAACTGGAGGTTGTAAAATTCTTAGCACCCCTTCATCCTCACTAATCGAGAGCATAGCCGTGTCTTCACGTCGATATTACGTGAGTGAGATGTGCCGGTGAATGTGTCGACTCGATTTAGCAAAAGCACAAAATTTTAGGAAATTGTTTATTATGCGTAAAAAATTCAATGAAAACTTGTTTCAGTAAACAAACTTTCTGAATTATTTATATCTCATTTTGTACTCATCATATTATTTCAAATTCATGAGAGGTTTATTAAGCATAATATTATATATATATATAATATAAGAAAATGTGTTTTAAAACCAATCATGGTTAGTATCAACTAAGGGAATATTCAATAATACAAATTATTAACGAAAATTATATTATAAATGGGGAAGTTTGGATAATAGATGGATGGTTTGTAACACGATCATGTCAAAATTACTGAATGGATTTTGGTGGAACTCGACAATACTGTAACTTAAGATCAAGAATAACACGTAAGGAATAGCAATTTTTCTACGGGGTTTGTCTGTGGTAGGAGAAACCGCTGGGCGCAGGTAGTGTGTTTTTATCACTATATGTACAACATACAAAAGTATTTTTGAGTAATAATTCTTAGTCTTATAAACATATTTTTAAGTTATAATAACGAAATAAAATGAAATGTCACCCCCTCCACGAATAATAAAACGCCTCTTGTGCCTTATACACAACGCTTTATTGTAAACTAAGTTAAAGTTCTCAAGATATATCTTCGGATATTTGCAATTTTTAATGTAAAAAAGGTTAAGAGAGCATAGAAGATACTGTGTGTAAACATTTCGTTGCAGTGCATTTCTAGCGTTTTCGTCACAACCTTAGAGTTTAGGCGTATCCAACTGTCTACAAGTATATGAGACAGTATACCCATGACTGCATGCAGGTCTAATTCAAGTGAGATATTAATTTGCCATGCCGGCTGCAGTGTAGTGAGGACAGTAATTTAATTAAAATTATTAACTTATGGTTAGGTGACATCATCATGTGACGTAAGTCTTATAGTACAGGTACAGAATATATGTGCATGCGCACTCGTAGCTGTGCTGTATACTTTGGTAAGAATTTTAGGTCACCGTTACTAAATTTACGTTTTAAGTTCGCTCTTCTAAGTTTAATTCCTATGACTGGATATTTAATTTCGTTTATTAAATTTAAAAAATTGCTGACTAGTGTCATGGAATTTTCTTGCGAAAAGTTATCGCTGTGGGTTCCCATTACATTCTACGTCGGGGCTTTTAATTAATATTTAGCCCTTTACGTCTCCGCTACTTGTTATTAGCATGGTTGATTGACCTCCGCCCACTGCGCGGCGTGTTTTACGTCTGTCTTGTATGCTGATGTTGTCGGACTTACACCGTCCCCAGCCAAGCCTCCCCCTTTTTAAAACCGGGCTTGGGACCGTCCATGGCGGAGTCAAAGTTATGGTTGTGGAGAAGAATAAGAATGTGTTGTCTTAGTATCATTTGCCACATGTCATGTTGCGTCATTTTGCACACTTCACCTAAATTTTCATTATTCTGACATCTTTTGCCGTTTCAAGTATGATCATAAATTTTGTCAAATGGTATTGTCTGATTCAGCTGATTATAAGTACAGGATTTATCTGACTATATTGTCAAGAAAATCCTGTCATTATCCGTCCGATTTACAATACGATCATAATATACATATTTGGTAATATACCTTATAATTTATGTAGTTACTATCCTCCAGTTTCTACTTTAATTATGAGGTATGAGGATTAAAAGAACTAAATTAAAGGAAAGAATAAAAAACAAGGTATTATAGTAGCATACTCTGTATATGTATATTCAAACTTATACAATTAAAATCAAGTACTTATCTAATCTAATTTTTACGAAGATAAATGTTTGTTTAAGATGAAAAATATCTTGCAGGAATACAATACCGTGTGTAGCGGCGGTCACGCTCCTCTTTTACGCCGCTATTGATACGATATTTTTATTTCCTACCCGCTCAATACAGAACGCGCTAGCTTTGTGCGAGACCCGACGTTTACGGCATTGTATGTGAGCTGTAAATAAATTTAGTTATTTGGTGCTAGTTTTATATAGCTGCTCGTATTTATGACTTCATTCCATACAAAAATATTTCTCTTTTATATTTATTATACGTTTCTTGCCTATTTGTTTTTTTGTCCAAATTAGGTACATTATTTAAAGCTGCATTGTTCTGGAGTCAGGCAACGTGAAGTATATGTAAGCAGGAAGTGACTTCAAACGGGAGGTTTCGAAGGAATGTATAGAGGGAGAAAATTCTCCTCAGTCTCTACTGTCTTATATGATCTTAGCAAAATATACATAGCAAAGCAAACGAGCTATCGGTAATATTCTACCGTCGCCCCACAGCCATGCGTCACTAGAGTGAGTATTGATTTGCTATTATTTCTCCTGTTACAATTTTAATTCTATATATAGGAATTCTATAATGGGGTCAACAAGAGGGCGTAAAGAGACAATAAGAGGTTTATTAAACTTTAGAATACAATTATTTCAATTGGCCACATTCACAATCCAGGACAGACTTAAAATAGTACAAGAACAACAATGGAATTAATACAGTTTTTGTTATTGGTTAGTATAAAGTGAGGGTGTGAAGTCTTATCTGGCAGTTGTCCGAGACTCCCGGCTGCAACTTGAATGGTCCTTTTTATATATAATTATTGTAACATAACCACTAATTGTCACGGATTGTCCTTCATTCCTTATATACACTGTTTTAAGAATTTAGTCCTATTAGATTTGATCTAAAAAAGAGGAATGAGGAGTAAAGCTCCTTTTAATGAAATATAAATATATTAAATTCCCGGCGGAAGAAAAAACTATTTAATCATGATTTGGCGATGGCAGATAGCGTCAACCATCGCAAATATATCCATTTTCGCCATCGCCAAGTGGAAAAAGAATGACATTTTTTAAACACAGAGAACATTTAGCCTTACATTCAAAGATGACAGATAAAATATTTAAGTAGCATGATATAATTGCTACAACCCTGTCCGTCAGTGGGAAATATAAAACAAATAGTACACACCAATTTCAACAATGTCTACCAGTAATTGGTAAATTGTCTTTTATACCAATTGTTTCTTTTTCTTACTGTATAATGGGACGAACATAGACATCAATTGTATGCAGAAGCGTTGTCTTCACTCACTTCTCTCTTCCAAGGGCCCATCGGATAAGACTGAAGGCGCAAGGCTAGCACTTTCGATCGTGTCGACCCAGATCGCTCACTACCTGTTTTATACTTTGCAATCTGAAGGCCAGTTTTATAACATTAAAACGCTAGTGCTCAAATGCGCGGACTCATGTATTGTTGAGCTCCACGCACCATAGTAGCACAGATTATTTTGAAAAATTATGGATTGAGCATGAGCAGTCCGAGTGAACCCAAATTTCGTGTCTCCTCATCGTACCTAAATCAGGCTTCAAACGATAAAGAAAAAAAATTGACCCTCTTACATTTACCAACTCGTTTACAAAGTTTAGCAATTTTTGTATTTTACAAAATTTTATACCTTTCACAATTAGACTACTTTCTATGGGACATTGTGTGTTGTTTGTTAAGATAAGGTAAAGATATCATGTTGTTAGTCATTCAAATACTAAATTTATTACACTACTTCTTCCAATTACATTTTGTTTTTGTTTTTTTTTTTTTTTTACTGAAAATTTGTACTGCTGATGTTATTGTGGGATTTAATTTCTCTCTTTATTTTCAAGTTCAATATAAAATATATGAAATATTAATATATAAAATATAATTCTTAAGAAGGTAAGTTAACCTTCTTAAGAATTATATTTTATATAGTCGCATGCCCACATCAGTTTTGTAATACATTTCTGCATTATATATTTAGAATAATTTCCAGTAAATTAGATTCCACTTGAGACTTTTGCGGTATAACAAGCTCCAATTTTCGTACGCAGTTATATGTTTTAAATTACATTGATGGGATTTTATTGAAAATTGTATTACAGTGTGTATGTGAAAATTGCTCATAATACAGTTTGGTGCGCGCCGTAACCGAGTTAACGATCATCCGGATATGCTGATAGGCCTTCATTTGTTTCACATACACTGTTACATATACGCGTTTGTCTTCATTTGTTTCACATACACTGTTACCTATACGCGTTTGTCTTCATTTGTTTCACATACACTGTTACCTATACGCGTTTGTCTTCATTTGTTTCACATACACTGTTACCTATACGCGTTTGTCTTCATTTGTTTCACATACACTGTTACCTATACGCGTTTGTCTTTTGAACCGACTGCGTAGAATAAAAAGGGGGTAATGATTTTTCATTTAGTAGACAGTATGTTAAAAATACCGCATCACTATCTGGAATACGAGTTATCTTATAATTTTTTGTAATAATAAGATCAATATCAGTTATAAAATCATTATAACACAGATACATGCGAACAGAAAACAGATATTTTATGATTGGCAATATTGTGGTCCACATATAAACGTAAATATTGATAAACTTTTATATTTTAGAGGACTATAACTCGAGACAAATATTGTCCAGGGCCTTTTTGTTTTTAAATGTTTTAAACAGTAGATGACAAGAATTATAAAATTACTAGCCATCCACCTGGCTTTACCCGTGAATAAATTACACACTAAAAGCTTTCGCTTGAATTGTGCTACCTATGAGTGAAAACCGCATGAAAATCCGTTCAGTTGATTTTATCATATATAGACAGACAGGTTTTGAGTACTTTGTTTTTTGTTAAATATAGCCACCAGCTCACCAGCAGCTACGCTCTCATCATATAAAAATCGTACGAACGTAGTACTCGCTACGTCGCTACGAGGCGTAGCAAGCAAACGCACTATATCGCCTTCAAATTAATATCAGTTGGAATTGATTATTAAACTTTTTATCCACAAATACAAGCTATTATAAAAAAAATGTATTTTTGTAGTTTTTTTTATTCTTTGATATTTGTCCGTAAACGGACTGTCGGATAATATGTTGTTTATATCGCTACCACCAACCGCAGTTAACACTAAAACGTACATTTCCACGAGTTACAAAAATTATAATAAAAAAATATTTTATATGTCAGACTCGCAGACCTCATGTCTCAGAATTGATAACGCAGACCGCATGTAGATGATAAAACGAGGGTTTAATGTGAAATTAACTGAAAATAATTTTATTCAAAAGACGTCATATCATTTTTTTAAACGACGCTGACGTTTATTATTAAATGTACCACAGTTTCAGCCCTGATGAAAGAATAACCAACGAAATGAGTGTATATAAGATAGTAAATGATTAATAAATAAATGTCAACAAATAGAGCTACCATAAGATATTATTAGGCCAATGCTCTACAATACATATCCCTCTAAATATAAAGACGTGCCCAATACGTTGACATAATACCAGACAAATTAAGGCTCAAAACACAAGGACGTTATTTTCCTATTTTGTCAAAGAAAAAGGAATTTTATCTCCTTGCAATTTGGTTTAATGTTTTTGGAACGATACATTGGTGCATATTATGAGTCATATATGTGCCTTTGAAAGGCGCTTGCGGCGAGGCGTCGATGCGGGAAAACGGTGCATAACGCGATATTGTGGCGTTGTAGCGAAACACGTGGATTTGTTTTACGTACAGTCGGCTACGTTGATTTCGAGCTTATTTAATATTAAAGCACATTTACTTTCAATATTGTGTCTATTATACTTTATTTTGCCATGACATCCGTCCTTTGTCTCATCAAAGGAAATACTAAAAATGAGTCATGTTAAGCAAGAGCGTGTGTGTAAATTTTTTTTCTATAAATTATAACGCCTAACACTTTCTGAAGGAATTTCACCTAGCCATATTCAATCCGGTTAATCGTTGGGCTTGTCTTTTTTTTTGTTGACGCGAGAAAACGCTATTGTGCGTCTACATTGGCCCGGGGTGAGCATCCAGTGGTGTATGGGGCTCGCGACACATTATAGTACCAAATACATAGAAAAACCACCGTGAGTACCATTGGTGCCGCCTTTGGTGAGGTGCCCCGTTACAACAAATCATTAGGGCAAGACGACGGCTAGTCAGCCCCCTAAGAGTCCTACGCCACCTCCACATATGGGGTTACCCCGCACCACAGGACAACCCCACCAAATTTGGGACAGTGTAATGGGGTCAGGTTCCCATCCTCGCCCCTTGCCCCGTGTGCAAAAGCGCCGTCCCGTTTTGCTCTTTTGTCTCGTACAAACAGCTGCTCCTCCCCCTGCTTTTCACTCCCTCTCCTGTACCCACCGCCACAACAAGGCTTGAACCATGGTGCGGAGCTAATCGTTGGCCTGCCTTAATACATACAAGTGATCCTTTTCTTGAAGTCGGCTAACCGTTATGTAATGCGGCTATTTATAAAATCCGAATGCGATATGAGCATTATGTTTGAACAATAATGATGCATCGTGAAGAAATCAAAGATATATTGTGAGAAACTGGTGCCCAGGATAGGCCTGCAGAGTCTATATTTCGGATAAAATACTAATTTATGGAGCAAAATAGTCATAGTTTTGAAACATCCAAGTGAGTAGGTATCATAGTTGGTACATCCAAGTGAGTAGGTATAATATAAAATTTTATTGTTGCGTCATCTGTAGGAATCCTCCAAAGAATTCCATTTATATCTGTCCTGTCCTACTCTGTATTGTATGTGTTGTATGTTTCGACTTCTCATCGTGTCAGTGGTCTTCCTTTAGCCCTTTTACCTTGATTTAGAGATGAAGGTAGAAAATGGACCCGTTAAACTGGTTTGACTGTAACAACGAGAAAAGTATACAAAGCAAAATAAATACTATTTAATATATATTTTAAAGGAGGGGTTGCAGTGGAAAAGAAGAAGACTATTCACGAATAGACTAATGGTACATTATAGAAAATATGTAAAGCCCGAAGCACACTGAATCATGGGAACTGGTTAAGAATATGTAAGGATGTTGATGATGCGGAACTGATGTGTCAGGAATGTAGTAAATGGTAAAAATGGTTAGTATGTAGGTGTGTGTCTATATTGTATACTTTGCAAGAGGTAGTGGTATTTTTGTACTTATTGTGGCAGAGGTATTATTAATTAGAGATGTGATATGATCTTTCCATATGCCCTGTTCTCTGCCTATTAGTTTGCTTCCTTAAAAAGTGGTTTTCGCATAAAATTAACTTCCAGCTCTTTTTTGTTCTTTTCCATTCAAATGGCAGGTTGCTGTTATAATCATGCCATGTTTCATATCATGGACACATAATTTCCGAATAAGAACCAAATTCGCTGTAATTAACTGACTAAAGACTAAACACTGGCCGCCGAAATGACTCCTAATTATGAATGGAGGGTCCATAAGGACCCATTCAAGAGTAGATTGTTTGCAAACCGCAGCCTTCTCGTATGTAAATTCGCCGCCGCATGCCGGCTATTGACGCATTACACGGGCGATAATATGCGCTGCACGAATAACATGCACGCTTCCCTGCGTCCTGATTAGCCTTATGTATGTCGTGTGCTTACGGTGCTATATAAAACATACTTCACAGCATCATCCATTATGTATCCATGCATAAGATGTATATTAGCAGTATCATAGCTCTCTTTGCTTTCACAGCATAAGTTCAATTAGAAAGAAATAAAAGTATCCCCTGTTTTACAAAGGAGATAAATGCTCTTCCATTTTTTCTTGGGCACTGGTTATAATGAGAGGAAAGTTATGTCAATTAATGCTAACAATAAAATTATAGTATAACTGTTTTTTTTTTTTTTTCATTTCGGTATTGAGTGTAAAGTGATAGTAATATTATAATATTATAATTTTAACGATTACATTTCTTGAACAGAAAACATTTATTTATGTAATTAACACTTTTAACAGATTTCAGTGAGGGCTCATTTTTTTAACTTTGAAATAGAAAAATATTTTTTTTTACATTACAACTTATTACAACTTGGCGCAGAAATCCCCGCCTCTTTTTTAGCACATTTGTCCGGAATAGAATTCGAAGTCGTTTCCGTTGTTAACATTCCTATCAAGTCCTCATTACTATATTAAATTTATTATCATTTATTATAATCTATATTAAATAATTCTAAGATTTTTTTAATCCCTAGTAGTTAGTAGTTACCTAGTTTCTATATAATTTACATGTCTATTTAAATTTGTTGTCTGTGTCTATACCACCGCAATTTGTAGAGTTAGACGCTACATAAATGGATAAATTTTGATGCGGCACTTTTAAAAACTGATAAGATACAAATGTTACTTAGTACTAATATAAAAACTTTTGATAATTATCAGCTTAATTAAACATATTTCATAGATACCATTAGGTCAAATTTCATGAAGATGTGCAGTTGTTTGAATGATGTTATTTCGGTGATATTTCCAAACCGTGTTAAAATTGAGTACCAAAGTATAGACATCGATTTACTCAACTTCTCAGGAAGTAAGTTCGTGATCTTTATCAAGAGATTTTAAGATGACTTTGTCTTAGCTTTTTGATAGGCTAACAAGATTTGTATTAAACAACAAGTTCATGAATCTGCTTAGCAACACATATGACGTATGCCGATACGACTAGATACTGCTGTGCCACTGTGTGAGATATGGTTGGGGTTCGAACCAGATCGATCAAAAAAATTTCTTTCCATTTTTTGTTGCATTTTTCATGTGCTTTTCACCTTAACACTTACTTAATGCAATAAAGGAAAACATCGCCGGAAACCGTACATGCCCGGTATAAGCAAAATCATTACGGCATACGTACTGAGCCATATACCTTTAACACAATCCGTTAAAGAAATAAAACAAACCCAGAATACAAAAAGGAAGGATCGATAGCGATAATGTACGTCTGATATACGTAAGGAATCCAAATGTCACTTTTTGTGTTTGACGGGTAGCCCAACCCGGATTTTTCTTTCTTTGCAAGAATGTTTAATTTTTCTCACTTTAATTTTATGATTTCACATTAAAAACTCTTCCACGAACTCACTCTTTACGAACATTTTTGGGTACCGTATCTTAAAACAAGAAACCAGCCCTTATAGGATCACTTGGCTGTCCTTCAGTCTGTCCATCTGTTTGTCTATCGTCACCATTTTCTCGCGAAAGGTAATTTAAATCCTTCCTTCTAGTAGGAAGAAAGCATCAAGATTACCTTTCTAATTTGGATAGCAAGTTGTAATTTGAATTTGACCTGGCAAAGGTAAGTTAGTAAAGACTAGTTAATGAAAATATATATTCTGACACAGGTATATCAGGATTCATCCTTTAATTCTGCAAAATAAAAATATCTATTAACGTTGAAATAACTATTACAGCCTCATTCACAGGACAAAATATGGAAGATATTTTGGTTACCTGGAAGATATCGCTTTAAAGCGATAAGACCGCCTATTGTACATTTCCTTCCATTTAGTTTAAAATTTTTTTGCACTTGTATTTTTGATGTGCAATAAAGAAATAATTATTAAAAAAAGATAATGTAGCAGTATAAAATCTTCAAGATGATCTGATAATGGAGACGGAAGAAAGACGTGAGAACTTTGTAAATATACAATCATTATCGTGTAATTAAATAAGTGTACTATTAGTTATGATAATTAGGTTTTTTTCAATAAGGACGCATAAACGTCTTTGTTATTGTTAAAAAAATGTAATTCAACTGTTTATAGAAACAAATTAGAATACATTTCATTGAAAAATATAAGAGCTGTTTTATGTTCATTAAATTATAAATGAACATTCTAATTTCACTGACCCAAAAATCAGCTGAAACAACAATGGATTCAAAGGAGTTTTATACCGCTGATATCACTAACTTGAGCTACCCAGGGTTCTATTAAAGAAATTTTCAAGTCCGAAAATATTCCTTTTATATATAGAATATTGAGACAAACGATCAGTTTGATGACTATATCACACATATATCCATATATATGTTCTGCAGATGGGTTGCCCTCCTTCCCTTCAATGACCACTGGAAACTGACAAACTTCAGCTGCGTAGCTACCCTTTTTCAGCCCAAATGAGCTGCAGTGTAGCAGAGACTACCTCTTACCATTATTATTTTCTACACGATGGTATCCTTACATAACCAATTACCTAAAAACTGTTGAATAGTAAAATAAAATAAAATTTCATATAAAAGAAAGAAATTTAAATACCATAGACAATTTTCTAGACACAATTTACAGAACAAAATTCTTAAAAGCGAACGAATTTACCGAATCAAAATTCTCACCTCATACATTAGAAATCAATTCAATTACAGTGTCGCGATCTATCAAACCGAGGCTGCGGTTAAAAAACGAATTTAATCTCGCTAATAAACATGATAACAAGAACAACCGGGCACCTGTTGCGGACCGCGAGACGGACAGACCCTCAGCCAATCGCACCGCAGCGTCCGCCCATGACGCCACCCGATTGGCCATTTCCTCCGAGGGGGGAATCGCCAAGGGGGCACGAGCCTCAGGTCTAGCGTTCAACATGACACTGTCAAGAAAAGCGCCGCATTGAGCTTTCGGGAGCTTTTCACGAGCGCGCGGGAATTAAACACGAATTCGAAACACTAATTGATATTTTAACAATAAATAATTTTAAACTCAGTCTGATATTACTTAACATAGAACTCATTTGTAAGATTTAATAATTATGTGAACTATTTTGAAGTGCACAGATTAAAAATAAGTTAACATTTACATAAACAAATTTGTTACAAATTTAAATCATGTCTCTCGGAAAACAGCCCACAGACCATATTAAAAGGCCTATGAATGCCTTTATGGTGTGGTCAAGAGGGCAGAGACGAAAAATGGCACAAGACAACCCTAAAATGCATAATTCGGAAATATCCAAACGACTGGGAGCAGAATGGAAGTTACTTACAGAAATGGAGAAAAGACCGTTTATTGACGAAGCGAAAAGGCTAAGGTAAGGAAATGCATATTCGTGATTTTTCCCGTTACCTAAAAGTAAGCACAACCACAAACTCCTTAAGAATGCCAACTTTTCATGAGTTGAAAAACCTGTCATCCACACCTTTCAATAAAAATTATATCGAATATTTAACTTAGTTTGTCTGGAAAAAAGTCTATTGCATACTTTTTTTTTCTATTTATTAAAGTTATCATACGATAAAGTGACACACTTAGGTTCCATTTGGTATACATGCACTCAGTGGGTAAAAAAGAAAGTAGGTACTATCTCTATGTCTTATAGAAAACTACTTAAGAGTTATTAACTTTATTGTTTTAAAAACGTTATAGCAGCATATTCAATAACTTGCCAACTGTCATGTGTAATTAGAGGGTATTTTCTTTAAGTCTCAGTTATATTCGGGCTTTTAAATCTTTTAATGATACAAAGCACAATTTTATGATTCACATCCTTCTAATAAAGAAAGAATCATTATTAAATGTCAACTTACATTTTTAGATAGTGTTTAATACTTAGCTTTATTAAAATTTAGTTGATTTAATTTTGATTGTGTTGTGTTGATTTAATACTTAGCTTTATTAAAATTTTGTTGAATAAAATGAGTTGAGTTATAGCTCTTGAATTACCGACCTTCCTTTTCAGGGTTCTGTACTCAAAGAGTAAATATGGGATCCTATTACTTAGACTCCTTCCTCTCTCCGTCTACCGGTCATTAGGCTCTATCTCCTGAACCGTGATAGCTAGTTGAAATTTTCACAGATGCTGTAGGTATTCCTGTTGCCGTTATAACAAATATAAAAAAATAGCATGCATCAATGATATGATAAAACTGCTACAAAATTATAATAAGTTATATGTCTACTGGAGTAAAGTACAAAACAAAATAAATTATTGAAAAAATTCCATACTACGAGGGCATTACGATAGAAATCTTTCGCTCATTTTCTTCACTTGTAAGTTATGTAAAGATAATGTAGTTAGCTTTTAAAACAATGTATGTTTTCCGAATAAAAAGAAATATATAAAATAGCTCTGATTGCTTGATGGCTCGATTGTTCGCTTACTCTATAAACAGCCGAACATATTTAATGTTGTACTAATGACTTAATGAAGCCAGAATGCTGATGTGATAGACAATGGATATATAATACCAGATAGTTTTTACAGAGCATTTTCTATGAAATCAGAACCTCATTTCTTTCAGTAAATAAAAGTAGTTAAAGTATTTTAAATTTCAAGTCAATTGAATAAGTATTGGTTACTTTTCGACAGTTCACAGTGAGATACATTGAAAATTTAAATATTTGTTAGGAAATTATCGTGTTCGCTTTTCGTGTTTAAAAGTCAAATCATTTCAAAATGGACGATTATAGTGCAGACAGTATTTATTTGGAGTGCATTACATACCTTTAACGGTGCATGAAATAATATACTTTCTAAGAATATTATTTACATTTTATATTTTAATTATATTTCTGAAAGTTAGGTTATATTTCAAAAGATCATATTCATAAAAATTAAGTGTTATTCTGTTACATAAGCAGCAACGTTTCCAAGTTCCATAAAAAAAAAACAGTAATTTCGGCATGATTGACTTGAATAATAATCATCAAAACATTTGCATTTACGAGTATAATAGTAGTAAGAATAGAATTGAAATAAACAGACTGTCATAAATACTATAAAGAGAAAAAATATGTATATTTTAATGTTTGTAACAAATTAACTCAAAAGCTATTGGACTAATTCCATAACTATACCATTAAAATGCTACGCACGCTCTGCTAATAGTATAGATTTATATAGATAGGGAGGTACTCGGCTAGTATCAAATATAGTGTCCCATAGTCAGAGCAAAGTCAGTCACGATCGTCTAGAAATAATCACTGACGTCAGTGATAACGTCTACTTGTACGGATGAGAGCTGATTATCACCCCATGTCAATGATCCGACTATCCATTTATCTTCTATCACATAATAAACTAATGAAGTAAATCTGTTTTTTAAGTAAAAATAGTGTATGCCGTGGGAACCACTTTTTTTCGGGAAAATAATTTGCATTTATATTCCAGGTCGTACCTAACCTATAAGTATAAATGTAAAAGTGCCTATATTGATTCAGAACGTGTCGGTAGTTCCTGAGTGATTCTTACGCGTTTACACTCAATACGTTAGCTGCACCCGGCATACATTGAAATGCTACGCCATTTAAGTTTAAAAATTGAACTTTCAACTAGGAACAATCCCGGGAGTTTCTATAGGGGCTCAAGTTTCAACACTATCTGATCTTTGGTTTTGGAATCAATAAAGCACGAACTAACATTGTTTTTTATAGGTATAGAAGAAGTGAAATAGATAGAAATCTTTTTCGTCATTTCTTCAAAACTGTGGGTATGGCCAAAAATTCATATTGTATAAGCATTTAAGATCGGTGCCATCTTAATTCAACGCTTTACCGCTTACTTTTTTTACCTCCACGCAGCCGGCGCTACCCCCTAGTATAAGTTTTTCAAGAATTTTTTGACTTCCGGTGTTAAACATATTTAAGACATATATTTCTTACATACTTTTTTCATCCATTTAAGAACTTTCCCAAAGTAAACGGCGATTTACTGATTTTCAAACATTACCCTTTCATCCCTTTAAGAACTTTCCCAAAGCGCACCGATATTTACTTATTTTCAAACATTGGCCCAATTACAAGGTTTTATCTTTCTGATTTTTTAAATGACAGACTTCTATACAGAGTTTCACAAATAATGAAATACTTTTTTAATTATTTTTAAACAATGACCCAAGTTTACAACTTGAAATAAAACGGTCATTTATTTATATGAGAGTTTGTTCAACAAACTTTCAACTTTCACACGTTTAGGAACATTTTCAAAAAATACTTACTTAGTGTTAGAATTATTTACTTAGTACTCGTAGTAAAATAACTAAGTCGTAAAAATCATCTGTTCGCCATACTTCGGCT
>JAFELO010000120.1:475401-522274 GCA_017140195.1 Eumaeus atala
CTATATTTTTCTCTAACTTCTTATTTATTACCAAATTTTATGATTCTAGGGCAACCGCAAATGACCCATAGGTTTTAACACTGCGACCCCATAGAAAATATGCACACAAACTGTATCTTTTCATTGCATTGCTTTAGAAGTAGTGTTTCTAAAGCAATTGCGGGTGACGTAAATTTCAACTTGATCTTTTGATGCGTTATCGAGAAAAGTCTTTGACAGACGTACGTCTTTGACATACTTTTGTTAGAATACAATACTCGTAACTCCTTTGGTACGTAACCCTTGGTGTGACAGCCCGACTCGCATTTGGCTGGATTTTTAATATATAGAGTACATTTAGGGTCCAAAAATGTAACGGACAAATGAAACGGAACCCTATTACTAAGACTCCGTTGACCGTCAGCCGATCCGTCCGTCTCGCTGTCCGTCTGTCCGTCCGTAGTTGAAATTTACACCGATGTATTCCTATTGCCGCTTTAAGAACAAATACAAAAAAAGAATAAAATAATCATTTAAGGGGGTCCCAAACAACATACGTCTTTTTTCCGAATTTTTATAGATACAGGACCCCACGCGCGAGTCCGTCTCGCACTCCGTGGTTTCATTGTTCATAAATTATATTAATAAAACAAATTCAATGGATTATTAAGTATTTTACAATTCATACGTTTTAGCGTTAATTGTTCGTTAGAATTCGTTAACCAGAACAAATAAATGATTATAACAATCGGGTACTTGTAATAACTTGTGATATCTATCAATTTAGTCCGCCAGTTACAATGGTAGCTTTATAGCTAGCTTATGGGACGTCGGGATTTTAATATACTGAAGTAAACTGCGATAAAATCAGTAACTTTAATTGATATTAATAGATGATTTCGCTGAAGAGAGGTTACTTCCTTAAAAAACTCTTTTCGTGTAGTAGAATTCAAACAGTTTTATTTATGGTGCATAAACTCTTTCAGTTACCTACGTCATATTGTTAACAATCATACAAAAAAAAAGTAAACTATAAGGCATAGAATAAAAATGATATGACAGAGATAAGAAGTATAAACATCCGTTCAGTTTATTTGCTTATTTATTTTTAAAATCGTACCCACTGTTCATGCATCCTTGTTGGCTGTAACTGTGACAAGCAAACACAAGTTTTTGTCTTCAATGATAACTAACAGGTGCATTCCCGTTTTGTTGACTGTCTGTTTGTTTTGTGATAGTATTTAAAAGGTTATAAGAGTGTAACTAATTAAATGTAGAGGGTATTTGTTTAGGTTCCTTTTGTGGCACCTTGTAGTTTTGATAAGCTCTTCAATTTAATACTAATATATACTACTTTTGAATATAATGCTTCAAATTTTAATGGGCTTTAGACTTTATAAAATGTTATATTAGCATACTCACCATTTACTGAATATTTTCCTACGTGCACGGACATGGGTTGTAGGGCTTGTAATGAGCACTAAGCCTAATAGTTACCTGTTGCAATCCAAAAATCCACCCAGGGTTTTTTGCCTAACCTTACTATCACGAACGGGTGTCCTTCTTAAAACCTTTTTCTAATAATATTAGATATTCGGATGAGCGCGCGAGTAAGCACAGTTTAATTTTTTTCTATATTTTTTCAGGTATTCTGATATGTTCCATAAATATTGCAAATTGCAAATATAATAATAATTTATTTACTAACTATATAAAAATATACTAGATCAACTCATAGGACGCCTCATGAGTGAGAAGCGACTGAGTTTGGTGACGTTATTCTTAAATTACAAAATATACATTTTCATTGACTGTGCCATATTTGTGAATTTTAGTAGACGGTGCAGGTTTAGGTAACCACCTAGCATAGAAAATGTATTGATCTTGATTCAAATTCGAGTATTAAAAACGTGATTAATTTCGAAAATGTACTCTGAAAAGCAATTTTTCAAGGTTATATTAAATCCTTTTCATACATTTTTTACAATATAGGAGGGTATTCGAATAGAGGAAGCAAGTTACTAACTACCGACGGTCAAAGAAATCTGTTGTTAGTTAAATATGCAGATTTCCCTTCATCCTCCAATGAGCCAACAGAAACTCACAAACCAGTCAAAAATCAAAAACATAATTAAAACTTTGCGGCGACATCATGTAAGCGACGGCCATTGCCGGGCCCAACACAGCTGTAATGCGGCATCGCATAACCTTTCACTTTCAGACATCAGAGATAATATTTCGTGATGACTTTAAAGGTTCCTTAAATAAGGTAAAATAAGCGAACTAAGATTTTTCACAATACAACCTCGCTTGAATCTAACTCAGACCGGCTGCTGTCGGGCGTTAGATCCGACCAGCGTTTATGCAGGAGGGATATGTCCAACAATCAAAAAGTTTATTGTGTTGAATTAGATCTAAATGATCATATTATTGCATGAACTATACTATACTTGTTGCCGACATTTTAAATAGCAACGTGGTTTTTTATGGACACAAGTCACTATCCTAAGAATCTTATGCCCTGTACAAAGACCACCAATCGTTCGCCAGTCTGTCGATGGATTTGGCAACCATCGATACAAATTTGACATATTTCCTATCTAATCTATGATAAAATATTAACACTTGTTTGGTGCATTTAACAACTAATTGGTTGTGTTTGAGAATAGGGTCTAGCAGTGAACGTCTTCTGGTTGACGATTATGATGAGTATAGGTTGTCAACGTATAGTAGCACTGGTACCTACAAATGTCTTGATATGTGAATGAGAATTGTTCTTTAAATTGTCGAGTTGTATTCAGAAAGGTAGCCCGAGTGTTCCATACTGATCGATGTTACGGGATTAGTAACGCTCAATCCGTAGCCTTATATCGATTTTGCATTATCTCAAGGAAAAGAGGACATACAGATCCGAAAATATATGTAAATATTGTCAATCCTTGCCTGACTCCCTACTGTTAGCAAATCTCTCATTTCACTGTCTTACGTAAGAGGTAGGTACTTCTCCGTAGCGCCTGTACGGTTTAATTGCAATGCAATCGTGACACAACCTCGCTAGTAGTACATTCATACATATGATCAAGACATATAATAAAACACTAAAAAATGTACAGACATTGATTATATTTACATAATAAGAATTAAAAGGTTTTATTTTGGTACTCGCCAATCTCGAGAACCACAGGATGGATTTAAATGGAAGTTTTTCTGCATTACAGACTTTAAGTCTAGACAACACATAAGTTACAACTGATTTCGGAAACTGGAACACCTGATGCAGAAGGAAATAAAAAAACAGGCTGATAAAGAGTGAATTGTTCATTCTTTACCAGTCTGGTATTTTCTATTTCCTTGCCAAATTGTATGATGATCCTTTTAGTTTTTTCTTTCCAGAGAGGCTACATATTTATCCTATAAGGTTCCGTTTTTACTTTTGAGGTAAATAAAGTATCACAAATAAAAACGTACGCGTTTTTCGATCGATTTACGAAATCGATTGTGGGATAGTAGTGCAAATGTTTATGGCGTTTGACAGTCCCAAAAGACGCGGACTGTGGCTTTTATCCCTAAGTGCTTTAAAATAGCTCAATACGCTATATTCTATAACGTATAAGTCGATTTTTTCTCGTATAACATCTTTCATTCTCAGCACTAATTATATAAGTGTGATAAATAACAAAAATATCCTAAAACCAACATAAACAAACTCATTAACGCCCGCCTAATTGAATAACCCACTGCGAAATCACCATAACAAATCAATTCAATCCAAAAAGCGACCCTCTAGGGTGAAGACAATTATCTGACATTCATTGTAATAATATCTTGCATTGTTGAGGGCGCGCCGTTATCGGCTGGCGGCAGGGCTATAAAAACAAGCTTATGCCTTCAGTCTAGCTCTTTGTAAGAGATATGTTCGACCGCTAGGGTTGAAATTATTTGTTTTTGATATGCAACCCAAATTGTCTCTGTTTTTATGTCTTTCTTGATACTGATATTAAATAACGGTGCATGTTGTATACAACACTAAGTGATGACATTTTGTTTTCATTGTCGGAAGAGTTGGGTATTTCAAGTGCATGTATAGGTGTGTATATTGTATCTATAACATATGTACGGGTATGTGTGTGAGCTCTTTTGATAATTAAATTGGGCCTTAATGCAATAGTGATACTAGAGACAAGTAAACGTGTATTAATGACAAACCTGGCTAGAGGTTTGTCACCAACTCACTATTTATTGTAAGAAAGTTTGTAGGAAGGTAAAGTGCTTTTACATTTACCTAATGTACTTTGTTTACAGGTTTGAAATCTTTGTCCAGCATATAGCGACCCAGAGTACTTGATCCATTTGGAGTCTTATTACGTACGCTGGCCAGACATCGAACTGACCTTGCCTCGGTGGCGTCTTATTCATATTTTGCAATTTGAATGTACTTATAGTTTATGGGATAATGTGCATTAGGAAATCGTGTCACTTGACATTTCTCAAGTGACACGATTTCCTAATTAGGATCCCCAATATCCTATTTAGGATACAGCCTTTTCAAATCCCAGTTGCTTAGGATTGAACGCACAACCATAGATTAAGTTTTTGTAATTGTTAACTACTAATTTTACGTTGGCTTCATTTCTATCTCTACACTTTTTCATCTTCTTTCGAGTTGTGTAGGTCTAGTATTGTGCAAATTTGCGTTGTTGTGATTTTTCCGAGGCAGAACTGTACTTTATCTATTATCAACCCTTCAAAGTCAGAACCAACTTCTGTGTTTTCCACAACACTCGGTGCTCCCCGGAGTGCGTGTGTCAAGTACAATTTCTTGAATCCCAACTGTTGATCCCTGTTCCTGTTATCGGTCAATAATCCACACAATGGTCGAAAAGGCGCGCCCGTGTTTGCATTCATACACTTTTTATCATATATTTGATCGTTCGATAGACTATGTGCATACTGACAAACAATGTCTAACGCTTATCGATAAATTTGGTTATGTGTTGTGAAGTTACGAAATAAATTTTGTTTGATATTCATATAAGAGCTCTTGTCACTGAAGTACTTTTTACAACTAAGTGGAAAAGGCATTCGGAGGTTTTTGATGAGTCCTGACGACCATAAATATGCGCACTGTCGACATTATGTAGGTGCGTAACCTTCACCTCTGTTTACGCACCTTTTTTTTAGTGACGGGGGGAATCGCATTTACTCGCCACCACTGGCCCTGGCTGCGGTCCAGGGTCCGCGATACATCTTAGTGCCCACTAAACCCACTGTGAGTGTCATCAGTCGTCACCATCGGTGTAATACCCCGGAACTACAATTCATCAGGGCACCTCGACGGCTAGTCAATCCCCAAAGGGGCCGACAACACCTCCACAGATGTGACATGACAACCCCGCCAATTTTGGGACAGTGCAATGGGGTGAGGTGTCTATCCTCGCCCCATGCCCCGTGGCGCCTCTTCCTCTTCTTATAAGAGGGGTACAAAGAGCAGCCCCCTCAGTCCAACTGACTTCGCCTGGGTTCGCCCTAGGCTGCTGAGGCCCACCGCCACTACAAGGCTTGAAATTCGGCGGAGTCTGTGAATGTTTATCTACCTAACGCAAAACCTACTTGTTTTATATCAACTATCGTATAATACTAATCACAAGTAGGTAAGTACGTATCAACTTAGCTCCTTATGATTAGTAAGTCAGCCGATGCAATAAACTAACATTAGATTCCGCTAAAATATAAGTCAAAGCGGGATAAACGGAATATTATTAGGCATAACTTAATAGATCTTATAGCTATGAAGTCAGCTGACTATATTCACCTCTCTACGTGTCACAGCCGGTACCTGTATTCATCAGTGGACCTAAAACAAATATGTATGTCTTAAGCTGCAGCGATTATAAATGATTTAGTTACAAACAATCGCGTCCTATTCTATGGAAAATTAAAAGTAAACAAAATTAAAAAGGAAACAATTTCTCTAAGGTCCAGTTTTTTATTGTATGTATAATAGGGGGAGAAAGGAGCAGTCGGAGATTCTAGATAACTACCAATGCACATAGACAACCCCATAATTGTTATGCAGATGCATTGCCCGCCTTCCCTCCTCCCCTCCAATGTGCCACCCGCTACACACAAACCGCATGAAACGCGTCAGGAATGCTGTCACTTAACGACGGTAACATGCGCGCGAGAGTTCCTTCTCCGTAACTGGCGACCTAACTCGGGTGCTCTGGAATGGCAGTGCCTCTCACTATAGGTGGCAAACTTGATCTTAGATTTTAATAACCTTAGCATATAGAATAAAGTCGTGTCGCGCGTTGGCACAACAGTTTCAACACGCACGTAAAACGCCTTTTCATATCAAGAATCATATCGATGTATCAATGTTTACCGAACTCAATTAGGTATATCGAGTGTACGCCAAAAAACATTCGATAAAAAGATCAGTTTTTTCTCGGCCGAAGATATTGTGTTATTTTCCTTGCGGTTATCGTGTTTGCTTAACAAACAAATAGTAATGAAGGAATTGATAGTGAAGCGGTCGTCAACCCCGATTTTTGTGTGTCCAGTCTTTTTTATAATCGATCTTTCGATTATTTTGCTTGTATGAAAAAATATGTTTTGTTATTTGATATGAATATTCTTATAATAATACTAGCCTATATATTTTTATAATAATAATAGCCTAATATCCGATGCGAAATGATCTTAAGTTCTAATTCTGGTTATTTTACAAAGAGCTTTGACGGTTGGACGATGCTGAATATCTACTTAAAATTTTTAATATTTTAATTAAGTAAAATGGGTATTTTACTTTAAGTAATTATTCATTGAGAAATATTGAGGAACATAGCATATTGAGCAACGGATCGTTTTGTAGCTGTCAGAGCTCTTCGTAAAATATTCAGAATTAAAGTAGCAATTAATTAATCCTAATATTTATGGACTCCTTTTTCTTTTAAAGTAAGAGTCGGGAAAAAATCTTGTTTGTACTAATTCTTGTTGACTGTGACTGTCTAAAATTTATATTATATAGGTCAATGAATTTATATTATATAGGTCAATGAACTTCAAATTAAAGAACAAAAAAAACAGTATTTCAGCTGATAAATCAACGTTATTCTTTCTAACTGAATAATATATGATATCAGATCCGGAAATTTAAATACACTCATTACAATAGTAAGTAATAAAATAGAATACCATAGGTATTCATGTAGGATTTCATTATTTTAAATTTTTAACACATTCGGTACCGAATCACCGGTTACTACTAAAGTGAAAATTTTGTAGAAAATACATAGCTCTAAACCTAGAAAGGCTTATATTCACTGATTTCTGATCCATTGTTTATTTTTAATTATTAACTAAATTTGACACTTCACAATTAACAACAACGTATAAATAATTTGGTCCATTATACCTAGTCTTGCCAAAACTAGTGTAACAAAGAAAAAAAAATGTTTAATTGCAAATAACATTTATTACTTTTACAGAGTGTTAGTTTACTTAATACGTAAATATAAAACAATTCAAAATATAAAAAGCTTATTCGAAGTATTGCAGCCAATGGAGACCCCATTGGCTGCAATACAGTTCTTTAAACGTAGAGGCCAGTTATCAACAGAAGCACGCACTCCTACAATGGCAAAATTCTTCACTGCCAATCGTATGGATTTTTTTAGGGATACCAAATTATCATGGCGTTTAGAGTAAGCTTCACACTCTAAAACTGACCATAAATCATAGTACAGCGTTCAACGTTCGGGAATAGGTGAAGGGTAGTCTTCAGCTCTGGTCAAGTCCGGATCGTTCGTTTTAACCAGAATTGGGTGTTTTCGTTTTAACCATTATTATGATCTGGTCCCGAATCTTGATGTTAGAATCATACTTGATTATTGAACATGGTGTTATTAACGCGCTTAACTACCCTCTCTAGAATGGTACCCTTTTCACAAAAATATGGCTCAGTGACTCCTTCATAGCTAACACCCACCAAACCATCACTGAAGTCGGATAATGCCCATGCTGCACTCTGTCGACTAATTGGGAAGCTTCCCTAGAGCTTCGAGCATAAATAAGGTCATTTTGTTTGTTAAAATGTTGCACAAATGTAAAAAATGTCTCATCCGGAAGCAACATTTTACGTACCACTTCAGTAGTAGTTGCAATTTTAACACCCTATTTATCTTTAATTTATCAGTTAAGAAATGACCAGTGCGCCACTTATAGGCTGCAAATCCTAAGTCATTTCTTAAAATACCCGACAAGGTTCTAGGCGCTATCTTCATTTCCCGACATAAAATCTTTTGCTTTCGTACAGGATTTCTTCGAACGCTTTCCCTTACTAGTTTGACCACCTTTACCGTACGAACACTATGGACGGCCAGAATTGTCTCTCTCAAAAACGGAGGAAGTCTGATTGTACCTATTAACAGCCCGATACACAAACATTTGAATAATACCAAATGTATGGAAAGTTTTAAACACTGCATATGACTCCATACCCACTTTGTATAATGCAATCAAAGCTAATATGTTCTCTTTATCACACCATACACAATTTTAATATCGCAAAACATTGTACATTGCATTGGCACCGAAATGAGAAATCACAATGAACATTCGCATAAAAATGACACATTCCAAAATCAAATGTAATATTTTTTTTATTTTTACTCCTTAAAGTGTTTACAGCCAGACTTAGTATAATAACTTTAATAGTTTCAGCTCTCAATTAATTATTTGAGCTAAGTTTTTGTATACATTTAAGTAAAAATCTATATGTTCTAAAGCGAAAACTATAACAATTCGCACATTTTCAACATGTTTACATATCAAATATTAGCAATTTTAGGAAACGCAAGCGTTTTATTATTTTAAAACCGTGAACTAGGATGGATAATGATTAGTTTTACAATTTATTCGGAACCGGTGGAACGGAAGTTATTATTTATCTTATACTAATGTCCGGAATAAACTAGTCATGTTTATAATTCAGATCGAAGAAACAGGCACTAAATATAGGTAATATCGACAATTAATATTATACTAATTATATCGTTAATGACCATCGTTTCGAGTAACAAACGATAGTACCCACCTAACTGACTAGTACCTACTAACCTACAATTTTCAAATCAGTTTACTTTATTTGCTCGACTGTTAAGGACCATTTCTAAATTACGATGGCATTTAAACGCAACTGCAATTCGCTAGGCTGAAGTCGCAGCAGCCCTTGCTCCCGAGTCATCCCGACTTGCGCCTTGCACTAGAATAACTTTCTTTTTTCGGAGGGACCTACTACTGTTTTTGATACTATTGCATTAAATTGCCATAGCAGTTCATCGGACTAGCGAAAATTTTTGTGTCTTCTAGTTTAGGGAGACAAAAGGGGGACAGACTCTCTTCTTTTCCCATAGATGAGAAGATATGTACCGGATCGAGACTAGAATAACTGTCAACGCGACTCATGCATTATATCTTGGTAACACCAGTGCCACGATCCTTACAGCCATGTGTTGCTTTCTCCACGTTCTTGTTCCTCAACTCTCTTCATCTCTTCACACAGACACACCGATGGCATTGAATCATGACACCCCCGTCGTCCAATAAACTAATTATCAACTTTGACCTTGTCAATCATCATTCTTTACATGCATTAAAATGCAATGAAAACACTTCGTTTACATATGTAAGGTCACAACTGTATTTTCGAATAAAATCATATTCATTCCTATATTATATGTATATAATATATTAAAGTATATTTTAAAATAGTAGATTAAATATAGACCTTTACTATACATATAAAAGTATAAATGAATGATTGCTATAAGCGCTTCGCGGTATATTATTTTCTATCAACGCTCTTATTGGTTATAACGTGATGGTACCCCTTTCTCGATAAATATTGTAATGTAATAAAATAAATAATAAATTCTAGTCTTCCTCGATAAATGGTATACACTGTAATAATTTTAAAAATTGGACTAACAATTCCTGTGATTCAACTTTATAATATTAGTATAGATTAATGTTACTGCCTTCGAAATTCCTAAAATGCTATTACCTACTTCATCTATTGTCAATAACTAACAGCATTTATAATTATTCATAACAGATCTAATCTTAAATCGCATAATTCATCGGAACAAATATGGAAAGCTAATATTCAGCAAACAGCATTCAAAAACCTCAGCACATGAACTATTATCCACCCTCTGTCCATTCGAATAATTACAATCGACTCGCTGACAATCGCGATTCTATCACAAAGCTCGCATAATCGGACGCTGTGTTGGCTCTCTTTCCAACACTATACAACACAACCGCCATTTACCTCGAACGAACTTAAACCTTACTGCATTTGCATTTTGGTTTATAATATATGTCGTATTGCATCGACATAGTGATGGGTGTGGAATAACACTCGATTGTGAGTGGGACAATGCAATAATCCGCGCATTGTTGAATTGACATTGTTGTTTTAAGGGCGGCGGGCGTTCGGCACAATTGTTCGTTTTATTGCATAAATAATAATGTTATTCTGCCTCTCGGAGATTCATTGTTACGTTTTGTTTCAACACTTTTAGAATTCAATTACAATTTTTCTTTACACGTCGAACTGAAACTAATGTTCATAATATTATTTTTACGATTATTCTGTATTCAATAATACAAGGCATTCAGTATATGAATAGATGGATACATTAATGAAGTCCTCCCCTTACTACCCTACTTAGTCTTAAATTCCAACAACATATTTTACTGAACTCTCTCAAAGTTTAGGAGCCTCACTTTAAGAGATGCTCTCTCGAATATTAATTTTCCCTCGATAAAGACAAAACAACGAGGTAAAACTTAAAGCATTATTTCATCAAGAATAAAACAAATTTATTTACAGGGCACTACATATGAAAGAGCACCCGGACTACAAATATAGACCGCGAAGAAAGCCCAAGGCGCTTGTGAAAAAGGAGCCCAAGTTCGGATTCAACATCAGCGGTCTGATGGCCCCGACTCCCCGACTCATGGCTCCGCTGCCGCAGCCCATGCACCAGCTACCCATGCCGCATCACCTACTGCATGACAAATCTGATCTAAGCAGAGCTCTGTTCCCTCCAATACCGTACCCTTTTTATCCGTTCGCAAAAATACCGTCCGATGACGGAAAATTTGCGGCCGAATTGGCACATTTACAAGTAAGCCGCAATTATAGATCTCAATAGAAATTATTCTTTTTTTTAACCTGTAGATTACTAAACATTAATATAATTTAAGTGAAATTACATCAGCTCCATAGAATATTATTGTTATAATATATCATACTTTAAATACAATTTGAATATTTTTGATTTTTGATGATGGAAATTATAATTTAAAAAAAACTTTGTAAATAAAAATATCAATTGTAGTAGTTATATCACTTGTTTGTATTTTTATTTCAATAAACAACGTTGAATTTTCGACAGGCTCTGTACGGTGGTGCTCTGTACAGCAGTGCGCTCTACAACAGCACTCTGTCGCCTTGCGGCTGCCCTCCGCGGCGCTCTCCGTCCCCTCCGGCAGACGTCAAGCGACCTCTCGCCTACGTCCTCATGAAGAGTGACGAGGAGCCGCCCCAGCATGTCATATGAAGGCCGGTAGCGCTCCCGGCGCGGGTCTACCCGCATTGGGAGCGGCCCTCTACTTCCACAGAGAGGGACAGCACTCCAGACAGTGTTTGAGACTGATTAGAAATGAAAAGAAATGTGTAGTGAATAATATTATCTAAACGAATTCAGTAAATTTAATTATGGACTATTTTGTAGTTGTGCGGAGTAAGGCCGTGCGCATAATTTATTAAAAAATTAAAATGTCGTGTGAATATCTACCACTACAATCATATTAGTTTAGTTACATTGTTGAAACATCATTGTTGGTTCCTTGGGGGTCCAATCAATCATCTTTGAGATTTTACCGTCTAAGATTACTATATTTGTTATGGTAGTAGGAACACTCTCTCTCACTGGGTGATTTAACTTTACAAGTTAAATCATTGGTTTACCAGTAAAATTGTTTCACTATAGTATATAACGAATAAATTGTAAATATGTACAAACGTTGGTGATAACATAAGGTACTTATAATTTTTGTAAAATATTTTACGTTATTAGCAGGTCCAAGGTCTGCTAATAACACAAAATATTCTACGAAACGCATAAAACGCTTTGCTCACAATGGCACATAGCCCAAACCCTGTCGTAAAGTACACGTATGATATAAATTTCGTAACAAGTAAGTCAGTGGTTATTTTTTATGCACGGCCTAATCTGCATTAGTCTCATTCTTGTAAATAATGGCGATTATCAATGTTACTCTCTGTACATAACAATCGTGCAATTCTACCAATATGTGCAATGTATAATGTAAAGTTTCATTCGAATAGATAACATATCATAGCATAGGTGTTAGTGTTTACCTGTAAAGTTGAAAATAGCTAGGAATAACATTGTTATGAAAAAGAAGTTCTTTAATTATTATTTTTAAGTTTTTTAAGTGCGTTTATTGTTATCCAATTGATCAATGATTAGTTATTTATTATTCAACTCTACTTATGCTACTATCATTATTTTATCAATATTATTATTACGAAGAACCATATAATAAACTGTACTACATTATGAATACTTAAAAATCATAAAGAGAATGTACCACGTTAATTTGTTTGTGTGTTACCTCGATAGCAGGTATAAGTGGCAAGTATATAATAAGTAAAGGTCATTAATTATGCACCTTAACCTCGAGAGCATAGGTGAATACCTTTTAATATTATTGTAAACCTTTTAGTGTTTCGAACACAGCAATTTTTACGTGTTAATTTAAAGCCACATATTCATTAAGCAACATTTGTTTAATAAACACTGTTTATCAGTTTTTCATGATATTTCATAATTTTTCTCAATAAATAATAAAAAAACGATGAAAATTTGTTTATAATAATAGTAAACGTTTATTTTAAACAAATACATATAACTCAAGGTAATTGTTACGTAAAGTTTACGGGACAGGTTACCGAGCTTTACACTTGGAATGGAGAACAAGCCAGCCGAAATATTATGTTTATAACAAAGACTATTTTTATATAGCAGGGTTTATATACAAAATTCCACGCCGTACGTGTGCAACATGGAAGTAACACCTGACTAGTGTGGACGGTCGAGTTTCGGATACAGTGTTATGCTTAACCTGCTTTACTATTTTTTAACAATTTAATGCTTTATTCGTCCAAAATATTCCCTTAAATCGTATTCATCCCTGTTCACACTCATCTTTATCCTTGAAAGTATGTCGGTCTATGTTAATATATTTTAAGTACCTATTAAATTTATTTATGAAAACAACAATTTCTGCGAGGGCAGCATATGACAATTTTTTAGCCTAAATGTCTATTTTCTTATTATTTTTTTAATTATATTTAGTTCGTATTATAATTATTATTCACTTTAATATAATTTAGAAGAGTCATTACTCCCCCTCTCAAAACATAATATAATAATTTGGTAGGTAACTCAAAATAAATAGAATAATTATTGTACTATTCTGTTAAGAAGAAGTTACTTCTCTTATCTCTAAGAAGAAGAAGTTCTCACCGAAAATGTTTGACGCACGGCGATAGAAGCGAACTAGTTAATGTTCGTGTATCCTGTTATGGTTTATGAGTGAATATTTTTAATAATTTTACTTATTTCTACTTTATCGAGACTATTATTTAATTTAATTTTTTGGTTTGGTATTATTTCAACAATAGGTTACACGTAATACATAGGAAAAAATATAATAAAAGTGGAACGAACTCATAGACAAACTCATCGTGCATAATATTTTTTTTACAGGTGTTCTAATTATAATTTTATTTCTTTTTCAATTTCAAGACAAAAAACCTCCACTTATACATATTAAAATATAATGAAAATTAAACCGAAGTTGTAACATTTAAATTAACATCTATACATACTATATACAATATTATTTTAATTTATTGTTGTTAGATTCTATAGCTAGTTTTCTTGTTTGTTAAAACGCGCTATCTCTCTGGAACTAAGTTCGCTTTTTACTTTGGTGCTCCAAATGGAACGGAGTTACGCGAGTGAAATTGCGGGCGCTAGTTTCAAAATTCATCTAATACATAGAATATGTCGCTATAATTGTTTATTGTAAGGTCTCGATGCTTACGTGATTATAGTTTACAGCAACTGATGTTAATAATGATTAAACTACCTGATAATTTATTATTATTACATTTATCTTACTTTTAAGTCTGTTATTTTGACGGGCTGTTGTTAATGTACTTTAAACGTTTTATAATTAAGTTTGTATCTGACGTGACGATGGCATTTATGTTTACCATGTTTTATACTGTATTTGTTTATGAATAAAAATATTGCTAATATACTTACGACTTTTAATTAAATTGACACTATAGTAATATAAAATATATAGAGTATAGAATCTTATATATTAATACGTGAGATGGTATTTTAGAGTTTCACGCAAGTGGAAAAACTTAAAATGTATTACAGTTGAACATTACATGGAGAAAATGTGACAATATTCATTACATCTCATTGTTTTAATTAAATAAAATCTACCTCGCACTCTACCTCGCGCACATATGCATTCACTTGGTAAGGTATGTTTTATAATGATAGTGTCAACTGTCAATCAATTTGAATTTAAATATATTCTTACGATAATTTCTATTAATTGTTGTATTAATTTTAATTTTCAATTAGAGTATAATTACGGTCACTGGGCGATCGATGACTAGTAAATATAATAATTTAAAATAGTTACTAAGGGTAAGTATGATTTTCATATATAGCCGATTCATTCATTCAGCATTCATAGATAGACGTGTTGCTTTATAGTGTGAGGAGGTTAATAACAATAGGAAAACTAAGTCTCTAAAGAGACACATAGATGTCCTCATAGTTGCCATGTAGATATGTTGGCCACTAGTAACTCACAAACCGCATGAAAGGCGACAGAAGCGTAGCTGTCCCTTTAAGTCACGTCTATTGTGAGCGAGGATACCTCCCCTGTCGGTCAACCACGGACAACTATTACTGTTAGGTACGTATAACTTCGAGAAGGAAGCCGTTAGAAGGATTCAGTTCGGTTGGGCATCATTCCGGAAGCTTCGTCAAAATCTCACGTCGCCTATACTGCAGAGCTTGAAGACAAGGTCTTCAACCAATGCGTTCTCCTCGTGATGACTTATGGGGCCGAAACATGGCCTCTTAATGTAGGACTGGTCCGCAAGTTTGCGGTATCTCAGCGGGTTATTGAACGTGCTATGTTGGGTGTTTCTTTGTCCGATAGAATTCGTAACGAAGTCATAAGGCAGAGGACTAAATTTTCCGATATCACGCGAAGAATAAGCTCGCTGGAGTGGCGGTGGGCCGGTCACACAGACAGAAGACAGTTTTCCTAAACACGGCCTCCACTCAAAAACTAAGGTTTTGGAGTGGAGGCCGTGTTTAAAAAAACGAAGTGTTGTTCGCTCGTTCACCAGGTGGGAGACGATCTCCGTGCAGTAGCTGGTGCGGGATGGATGCGAGTAGCAGGAGATCAGCCGTCTTGGCATTCATTGAAAGGGACCTATGTACAGCAGTGGACTGATAGGGACTGATAATGATGATGAAATGTAAATATTAATAATTTATGGACCATACATTCTTCTTTTCATAGTTCACCTTGATGATTGTAGATAACCGACCTCTGCTTTTGTCTTATTCCCTACTAGATTATGAATTAAAGACGTGCTCCATTGCATTAGCAGGAAAAGAAATCCTACTATTTCATTATTATGTGAAGTTATTGTTTTCTTCCCTGGTCTCGCGGGTACATGCTTCTACGCGCTGTCATCGGTCCTAGACGGGATCCGATGGGGATGGGGTCCCCATCGGACCCCGCTGCTGGTGTCGCTCGAGCGAGAGACTCGCGGATGAAGCAAATACCCCGCGCCTTCAACCGCCAATACTGAGATGGCCCGGCGCCTTTTTTTAATCATTTACATTGTACATGGATGAGAATAAAATAAGAGTATTAACACAGGCAGAACCTTAAAACAGATGATGATACACTTCGTGTGTGCTATACAAAACTTTGAAATACTTTCCTATAGTTTTAATTATTATTCCAGAACCCTAGTACTGCCTACAGTACCACGCCGTATTGCCGTCGAATTCTACCGACGAGGTACATGTGCTGCGTCTACAGCTATGCCGTCGTGTTTCGTGCTTTTTGTGAGTAGCCGGTGGCTCATTGGAGAGGAGGAAGAAAGGCAGGTAACGTATCTGCAGGATGATAACGTCAACGGGCATCGGTAGTCGTTCAAAAGGCTCCGGCTTCGTTTACAATTAATTATACAATGGACGAAAAAACATTGCAAGATTCCAAGCACTCAGAAGTAATAATCATCACAAATACAAAGAGAGACTTTGGGATGTTTATTGTGTATCTCCTTCTCCTCAATCTTCACTTAAATTATTGCCTGCTTCTGCCGGATCGGAAATTCAAACCTACCATGATCTACGACAGATAGCACTTACTACCCTATCTACTGACCTGCTTCTCACTCCTAACAGAGTGGCCGTGGCTTTATGATGGGGCGTTTTCCCCGGATCGCTCAGGTCTCTCAATGTGATACCGATACTAATCCCATCTACTGATACTATGTAACGATATAGGTACACAATAGGCCTCAACTTTTACTATTCCTGAAAATATTTCTAAGCATAAATTTGAGAACAAATCCTTTTTAAACCTTAGCATTAGTAAACAAAATACTATTTTGTTTCGTAATAAAATTGTCCATGCCATTTGTTAGGTAAATTGAAACAGTAATAAAGTACGACATGTGCGCGCCGATCACAAGGGCACTCGAGGAGTCACTCGCGCGAGCTTCTTTTAAAACAAGGGTGCGCTGTGTCCACTTGATTATCTACGAATAAATAAGAGGCGTGGAGGATGCTTGGCGAGATAAAGAATTTTATAGATAACATTGACATTGAAACAACTTTCAAATACTATTGGCATACACACTGACCGATAGACATATGGAAGAAGTCAGACACGTTCAGCCATGCAAAAAATAAGATAGATTGAAACTATAATGTGAGACAAAAAATATTGAATGGAACATACTCGTCTGTATATTTGTGTCAGCAGTCTGTATTCTTCTTGGTAGATTTTTGCTCATACTGACAAACTGTATTTTTATGATTTACACCTGAGGTCAGTTGGAAAGCCATATCTTGTTGTAACAAAGTACCGTCACCAGCGATATATTTGATACAGTGAATTCGAAACCACCTTTATTCCTACCCTTGCCCATTATAATACCTGTATACAGCAAAAGCTCATAAAACCATCAATTACTCTGAAACTACTTCATACAATTTATGTAACATATTTGTTTAGCTTTCTGCTTGAATGCGACGGATCCGAGGGGCGTATGTCGATTGATATGTATGAAGATGTTCAACATTTTACAAGGCCTGCAACTTAAGATAGAAAGTAATGGTGAAAAAACGCCACTAGTCGGCCTTCCTATAAATATTAGTGTTCAACTAAATTTGTGCTGTGAATACAACAACAAATTTGAGCGGCGTTATTTGTTTTAAATGAACCCCCAGAATGACCTTAATTTTAGTTATCTTGATATGAACTTATTTCATTTTGGTTCTCTAAATATGAATTTAGTTTGAGATACGCCTTTTATTTTAATTGCATATAAAGTAGAGACAATAAAGTTGCAGCAACAATTTTTACGACATCATGTTGAAAAAGAAAATTAACATTTTGTAAAGTTCTGTTTATAATAAATCTTAATGGACTTCATTGCTTATAAAATACTTACATAAATAAATTTATATTACAATACCGAATTTTAGGCCTATATCTATATGTTAATAGTCTTATTTTATTCTCATCCATGTACAATGTAAATGTTTAAAAATGCAGTTAACGTATGAAATCGTTCGCGTTTAGTGCGATTAGAGGCGATAGTTGCCAACAGGGTGCATTACGCCCGCGGCTGGTTTAACTGCGATAGGGTGACCAGACAACTATGCGGAAGTAATCATTTATAGTACAGATAAATAATATGAACTTTTTGAGCTTAAGCTTAAGGAATTAATTACTATTTGGTGTGAAGCATCACTAATTTTATCACTCCAAAATTGTAGCGGTTTAGTTACTAGCAGCCAATTCATAGTTCCATCTATCACCATCATCAGATTACCTCCATCTATAGTAACAACTTACAAACAATTACAAACAAAACAACCTGGAAATATAAGAATATATTTTCAAATGTAACATATAAAATTAGAAGAATATACCTAATAGATAGTATAAAGTACTTTCAATCTGTTTACTGTTCCTTACATTATATTATCAACACTCAGATAAAGATTTCTATGACATGCAAAGGCAACCTGTAACTTGTGTATTGTAACTTAATTATCTAGGGTAAAAGAAAGGTGGGGTCCGATTGTCGTATATTACTAGTGTCTTATTACACAATTCTTCATATGGTTTCAAGACAAAAATTATGGATAAACATGTAGGTACGAAAGCTTTCATTCGTTGTTAATCTGGTGATTGACACTTACATATACTATATCATAATATTCTCATAATATAAACAATCCCACAGAACGGTTAAATCATGGGCACCCTAGGAGCCTCCCTACAAATAAACACCCTTTAGCAACTAATTGTCGAGGTGGCGAGCGATCGGGTTTTATTGCTTACAGCGTATCGCTACAGATGAACTGATGAACTGTTAAATAGATAATGGCAAACAGATTTATCCCGCCATTTTATCGTTGGATTGAATGAATGTCTTAATGGAATGAAAATATTACGTTAAGATATATGCAATTACTAAGGTATTCGTGAAGTAGCGGATTTGTTGCTACTAGTCGCAAACTTCGCAGAATATAATCATAAAAATAAAAAAGTTTGTGGAGATCAAAGTGCACTCACTCTCCGTTCCTTTTGCGTATATTCCGACGTACATTTATGTATGTAGTAGAAAGTGAAATATCAAAAATTGTTTTACTGTAGTACATACGTACTTGTAGATTTATCAATTCTATTTTATGAACCTTTTTTATTGTACGAGGAAAACTCCGATGGACCCCTCCCCCCACCCCCATACCATAAAAATAAAACAAAAATATCAATATTTGTTTTTCATTCATAAGGATTGTTGTAGTCACTCACTTACTTATGAACCAAAATCTACCCACTACTGATTACGGCCTTATTTATTTTGATAATTCTGTTCGTTTCTTAGAAGACTAACTAGACTAAGAAATTGGTTACGCGTGCCACTGATTAGAAAACACTGGTCTAGCACGTTTCCGATAGATACTCATGACAAATTGAGCCGTCGTCCTTCCAAGAAGCAGTAACGTGACGAGGCGTAAAAATCCTAGCCGCGATCTTATTCCCGAGCCTCTCTGCAAAGCCAACTGTCCGCTGAGGTCATATTATCGTAAGTAAATCGGTTGCTAGTTAGCGGATGCAACTTTGCCCACTCATAAGTGAGGCCAAATTTATATCACGTTGTGGATGGAGCATACGGCACGGAATAGTATTGTTTATAATTTTGATGTTATTTATAACTAGAATCGCTCAAAGAAGAAAACTTTGTTATGTTTTTAAATTACAATTTATCCGTCTGTGACCTGCGGGCGTGTTTCAATTAAGTTGGCGCTCTGTAAACAGATTTGGTCGCTTTTTGCTGTATTATTTTTTAATCTTACGGCGCACTGGTTTAGAGGATAACATGGTTTTATGTAAGCATTTCATACGATGATTTTTTTATATTTTACTATTTATTATTATTTACTATTTACCAAATACAAAATGTATGGTGTGTATACCAACGGACTGAAAATAACTGAAGCGGTTTGGAATAATATTTTCTTATCAACTTAGCCGAACCCAAATGTTCTTGAATGTCTCATAATAAAATCGTGAGTCATGATACTACAAAAATATGTGTTCAATACAATTTACAACATGCAACGAGATAGAACTGTGCGTTGTACGAATATTCGTATTGTAGGATTACGAGGTAACATTAAACATACATCCTTTACAAGACGTTTTATCATTACTTTAAATTTAAAAATATATTATTTTCCAATATTCTGAGGCTGCACGACGGTAATCTATATTAGTATATATCTAATATAGATTATATCCAATATATTCGTTTATAATACAAAAATGCATTATTTATTCAATTAAATTAGCTCTGCTACTTCTATGTACTGTACCATATGTTAATGCCATCACGCTATACCATAAACACAATGTAAGCAACAATTACTATGATCTGTCCCCGAACCGCCATAATTTGGCAACACTTACCCACGCATTGTAGCACTCAATATACGTCAATTTCACGTTCTGACCACGCTATTACGACGCATGAATTTCCTGCACAGCCTTCGATACAACTCGGCTATTATGCAGTGAATTTGTGAACACGTGAACAGTACAATAAAATAATAAAATGCGTAACTCATTTTGTTTTCTGTAGAAAGAAACCTCGACGGTCTTGCGCCTAATTTCTCTCCGGTCGTGTCGAATTGTCGTCCCGATGAAATAGGAAAATATGAGAACAGGCAGTGCACTTGTGCCTGTACACTGTCCTGCGCAGTTGGCTAGTCTCTATAGAGATGGCTGCCATGACACAAATTCGGCTAGGACGATACTATTATTATTATTAATATCACCCTATCTAAATTGAAAATGCCAAAGTTGTATATTAGACACCAAGGAAAATCTACTTACGAAGTCTGCTCAAATGCTCATAAGACGCCTGAAATAACTGAGGTATATTGAATTATCATTTATACTATAGGTGGGCAAACGAGTAATCGAAGCATTCTGACTGACACCGACGCACGAAGACATAGACACTGGTGTATGTCTACGTGCGTCGGTGTTAATCGGTATATCTAGATACGTTGCCCGCCATCCCTCCTCTCATCCAGAGGGCGATCAGGCACATTCAGCACAAAACCACACAGCTGTACGAAGTGCTTATACGAACTAAGTAAAAAATTCAATTGAAACATTTTTATCTTTTAGATAAAAGAATTTGAGGTTATATTGATGGAGGCGACCAGTTTCATTCCCATTCAGACGTCATCCCATTGCTCGGGGCGGCACAAACAAATAACACGACAAGTGAACTCGGAGCTATGATTGAATGCGGGACTAAAGAACGTGATGTGTTGGGCGCAGTATATATGTATAAGAAACCCTGCTACGAAATTCATAAGACATTCATATGGAAAGAGAAATCTTGACCATGCTTTACTTGATGCAATTTACAGTCGTTTCGTTTCGAAATCGTTCTGAATCGGGAAGCATCATTCAAATAAATCCTATTCTATAGGATATCTACAGTCTGAGCATGGCATCATAGCGATATTAAAAAAATAATGACCTAAGGGGATAATGGATCATTGGAGGTCATTTTTTTGCCCAGAATGTGTGTCTCGCAGGTCAAAAGCGCGCCTAAGCTAAACTTGATTGCAATTTAAAGTCATAATTCATGAGACCAATAACGTGTGGCAGTGATCATTAATCTACTATTGTATGTCAATAATCATGAATAAATGATAATAGTATTATATAATAACACCGAACTTGTACCTAGTAATTGCTTGACGTTCTGATGTTTGCATTTATCCCCGTAAACCTTTTATCTAAACCCTTTTTTACAGTTATCTCTAGTCATAGCCATCAAACATAGTAATCAATCGGAGGCTATCGAATGCCGGTCACGTGTCACGGCGAGCTACACAAAGGCCTCAAATTTGCACGTCGCGGCCCGTTTACGCGACATCTCGCATTCACAGCATTCAACGCTCTGTATACGAAAAATTGCCATTATGGCGGACGCCCGGGGCGGCAATGACACCCGCCTTTGTCGTGTTTGTTACTTATTTTGACACGTACTAAGTGTTTTTTAATATATTTATAGATAATATGACACAATCAGAGTCATTATGCACCCAATCAACGGCAAAGTAGCCGAACGATGTTTGTTAAACTCACTTTGCTTAGTATTTAATTATCGACATTGTTAACACTAATAATATTATTAATATGAAGAAAATTTGGCATGGTATTGCAATATTGTACGTATTTGTTATTAAGATTTAAAGTTTTATGTTTTCATTTTGTATCAATCATATCATAAAATTGCTAATAGATCCGGAGCACCATAAGCAGCTGATGGTGGCCGGTGAGAGCATATAAATGCGGCTTCCAGCGAATCAAAAAAAAATATTCAGCGTCGCGTTTCGTGCGGTTTGTGAGTAGCTGGTGGCCCATTTCTATAAAAAACCATTTCTGACAATCTCAATTTTTTTTACTTAATTGTTACTAAAGTTACATTAAATACGCCAACCTAGTCTATGACTTTATTACCTTACATGTAAGGTAATTACTTTTTGTTACATATACTTACTACCATTTATGATTCGTATCATATTTACAATAAAAAAATAAATAAATACTCAAAGTTAATCAAAGAGCTTTAACAAAATAGTTTTACAAAACACAATAGGAAATTAAGTACAAGAACAAAGGCCGTGGAGGTGCCTTCGATAAGTTTTATTTGCTTCTACGTCTACACTCCACAATAATCTATAGAGAGGAAGCGGTTGACGATCCGAACCGATAGTGTCACAAAGAAGCTTATTTCCGCTCCGACTCTGGATATAAAAGACCGCAGAACATTTTCTTGTCCAAAAGAAGTATTCGCTACATTCCCAACCTTATATCATTGAAATTAGATTCAAAAGTAAATTTTAGCACTCCAATATTGTTTGTCTAGGTGTATCGTAGTGAAAATAAAAACTGAACAAATATCACGATAAGGTTTTGTAAGGGCGCGAGGTCGACACCCAATGACGAATGTAAATAAATTTTGTAAAGTAAAATCATAACAATCCGTTGTTATACCTATTACCATGATGCTTCTAAGAGGCAATTGTTATTCTCTTTGCATTTAATTATTGATCATTATTTTATTTTATATTTTTGTGAAGAAAATATGTTAGATATTACACTAATGAAATATACTTATGACTTATGAGATACTAATTATGAAGTACTTCCATGTTATATTACTTACCTAATGTTAACAAAGTTAGTTCTAACTTTCGTACAACTAGTAAAATTATTACCTGTGACATTTGTATTTTTCAGTACTACGCAAAATTTCTACACCAAAAATATAAATTACTTTCATACATTTGTACGTATAATTTCGATATAAATTTGTATTGCAAAAAAAACGTTTTTATTGATATTGCTAAAAAATGACATAGTGGGTACAACTACCTACTATGTTATTTTCATACAGCAGTACATATCTTAACTCAATTTCTTTAGTTACATGCTAGAGTAGCAATTCACACACGCACGACTTTTCACAAAACGAATAAGAGATAATTCACAGCACAACATTTTCTTGCAATGAACACCTTCTGAAAATTACTTCCCAACTGTTCCAGCTAATTTACTATCACAAATTATAATTTATATAGAAACTTGTTAAATATTTCGACAAAAACATGATTTTGCCTAATTGTAGGTCTATACTGAAAGTCATTGCGAAACGGAAGAGTGCCGGCAAAAACCTCGGTAGGGCGATAACAACAGACAATGGCAGCTAGTGTAGTTAACAATGCTTCGTTTGTGACGATTCTTCGCATAATAGCGGGGTGCAAAACGCGGTAATTCGATAAAGGCTCCTTTATTACGAGTCGTGGGCGTGAGTCGCGCGATTGAGTTACAGCCCACGTTTTGTTTTGGATCCTCGGCGGTTTTATAGGACTTTGGCCATAGTTAATATACCGCATAATTAACTTTGTGTAATATTTTTATATTATAAACACTTATGAGCATAGAGTGGGAGTTTCCAGTTTTCCCGCCAGTCCATCAGGACTGCAATTCTGACACAAAGTTGTACCGCAGCGCGGGTTAGAGTGTCCCCTGTAGGCGACGCGTACTGATCCGCCCCCTTCAAACGACGTACGAAAAATAGTAAATGCGGCGATGGGGGCCGCGAACCATCACTCCATAGCCGAATCGGCGAACCAAAGAGTGCGGAGTACCAGATAGGCACGTGGAATGTGAGAGGTGGGTTGGAAGATAAGATGAATTAATTGATAGGTGTAATGAACGAGAGATGTTTGGATGTTTTATGTGGAACTGAGACTAAGCGTAAGTGTAGTGAAACCACCGAGCTCCCCGATGGCGTGATATCCAGGGCCATCAGACTACGGGGTCCGGAGTTCCACAGAGTGATCACGCTAGCGCCGGATTGAGAGTTCTTCTATCCTCACGCTTAGTCCCCGGTGTGAAAGATTATGGTATGGTCGGCTCAAGACTTATATCTGGGTCCAAATTAAGCTGGAACTCATGATACTTTTTATGGTTGCATTATATGCACCAGTAAGCTCGTCGTTACCCAGTGGCCTGTAAAAATTTTGGCATTCTGTAAGGGATTTTCTGGGCTTGGTAGATGCTAATAAAAGAGTTGTTATGTGTGGTGATTTTAATGGATGAGTTGGCACCAAGCGGCCAGGATTTAATGCCGTGTTAGGTCCGTATGGTGATAATAGAGTAAATGATGCTGATAAGCACATAGTGGATTTATGTATGGAAAGAAATCTTCTTGTGGCTAACACAGTATTCCCTCATAAGGACATACATTTGCATACACGGAGGAGGAATGACCAAAAAAGTGTGATAGATCTGGTTTTGATTGATAGTAAGTTCCGCAAATTTTAATGGATACGCACGCCTTCAGAGGGCCTAACCTTGACCACCAGACCACTATTTGGTTGTTAGCCGATTTAGGGGTCTATTTTATTAGAGATAGCGCGACTCATTCGGAGAATTTGAAGGACAAAGAATTTGCAAGCTCTGAATCTTAGATGTCTATACGAGAATCAGGTTCGGGAGAGGTTGGCAAAAGCTAACCTACTCGACTTGGACGTAGATAAATGTTGGCAAGTTTTGAAAGAAAGTATGATGGATGTAGCGAACGAGGTCTGTGGAAGTGCAAAACTGTGCAAGACGATGAGTGGTGATGGTGGGTTGACGAAGTGAAACTTGCGATCGAAAAACAGAAGAAAGCACTAGTAGACAATATTTCAGGTTCGAAAGATACAGGCGATGGCTTCCTTCTGCGAGACCGTCATGTCCCAGAAGGAAGCCGACGAGCGGGTGAGAGAGGAGGCTGCCGACGCGGCCTCCCCCCGCCGACGACGAATGGGGGTACGAAAGAGGCGCTATCTGCAGCGCCTTCCGTAGTGCCCCTGTGTTCCGTGTCGGGCCGGGATGGGAACCCGGTCCACTTCCAATGACACGGCGTCGTGGGGATTGTCTTAGAGTAGCCGGACAGTCTCCGAGGAGGTGAAGTCTGGCCTTTTCGCCGAGGCCAGCCTGTCGCTGGAGGGGTCCTGTTGCCTGCAGATCCGGGACCCTCCACTTATAGCGGCTGATGGCTCCCGTAGGGGTTTAGTTGGTATTGCTACCCAATGGCCGAGTCCAACATAGGTCTGGGGGTCTACCCGGGCTCCCAGGTATTATGCGTAAATGCATTCCCCTTCGTCACCAAAAAAAAAAAAAAAAAAGGTTCGAAAGATACGAAGAGAGAAATATATATATGATTGTGAGAATATGGGCTTACAAATGAATGTTAACGGACATAAGAGCAGTGGTCGATGAAGTAGTGTTGGAGCAAGTGAATGAATTTGTGTATCTTGATTGTGATTTTAGCAGGGATGGAAGGTGCATTGCAGACATCAAAGGAAGAGTGTGTACAGGGAACAGACTAAATGGGGGGAGACTACTTAAAAGCATAATTTTGAACCAGGGACGGGCGTCTTGCCCTGCATAATTATGTGATAATCCCAACGTTAGTGTCTGGAAGTGCGAGTTAGGTCGTTGCGAAAAATATGTGATGTATCCTCACCGTCCGTGCTCACAATAGTGAAGTGAGAGTGCTTAGATATGAAAGAATGTGTCGGTGTAGAAATGAGAAGAAGAAAGAAAAATGAGTTGGTTGACAGAATGGCAAGTAAAAGGTTAACAAAGCAGGTATACAATGCCAATGTAGAAGGATGTAGGTACCGAGGAGGACCAAGACTGTCATACCATGATCAGACAGAGGTGAATGTGGAAGAGGCAACGCAGGTTTGTAAGGATCGTGATGTATGGCATTCCGTTCTCTCTGCCTACCCCATTAGAGAGTTGGCGTGGAGATGTGTTGTTGTTGTTGTTATGACCATATACTTTATACAATTTAAATTTTTGGTTTTATTTTTGAGAAGTAGGAAAAGCGATACGGTTTCGTACCGGGTGGTCCAAACGAGGAGAAAAGTAGGAGATCACTGGCTCTCTTAATTTTTTATTATCACAATATTCTCGTTGATAACCTATGGCAACGTAACGTGTTGTGTGTGCACAATAAAGCGTATTTTCTGTCTTTCTTTCTGTTTCATGCCTATTCTATGTTCAAGTTATGTACCAATAATTAAAAATACGTACCTATAATCTGTATGTATATTTTAACAGTAAAATTACTTTCACTCTCAGTGTGGGGATTCCAAGCGGATGGTCATAATCGCAGCGATTAACTCCGCTAACAAAACTTCCCTACAAAGAGCTTATAAGCATACGAATCCTAATCGGATGAACGTATAAAAGTCTCCTCTACGGTACCTCGTAGCCATCTATCTCCTGTCCCACCAAAGACATAGATATAAAGCCCGACCAATAAAATAAAACTGTTAGGGTGGTTTCGAGTAGAAATATAATAAGAGTGCTTAAAGTTGTTACTATGTTTTAGCTAGCTTAGCATTTATTTACCAAGAATAATTGAATAAACATACTGTAGTGGTGAATGACTGCAGTTACCAATATCGGACAGAACTTGTCAAAAACAAGCAGTTATGTTTTAAATAAGGTTTATTCCTTTTTTCAACAAAGTTTACTTTGTTATGGTCATACAAACACAGTCTGCCGCATAATTCAAAAATTATACTGATTATAACTGAAAAAATATTGTTTAATAAAAAAAAATTACAAGTTTTGTATACGTTGAAAAACTGCCAATGTTATGCTATTTTATATGATTTTTATTTTAAAATTTCGACTTGTCTCGACACTATAGGTATAGGGACGTGATCATACAAAAGAAGGGAGATAGGTCTCAATGTAATATTTATTTTCAAGATTTAATTATAACTACATTCTATACTGATTATTCATATATAGGCGTATCTAAATGCCATAAGCTAAGATGCGATAATGATGATGTTGATGAAGGAAATTTCCGCAGACAGTCCAACAAGGTTTAAAAATAATAGGGATGCTCAATGATATTATTTGGAATGAGATCGATGATAATATTTTTTTTCACAATTTTTTTACAATTTATGATTTTTTTGCCAGTAAACTACTTTTGCGATTTTTTTCACAGTATATTTAATTATTTAACAACGTTTGGTCGATTTACAGTATTAAATAATAATTTATAATAAACCACCATAATATCCTTAACGTAGTCTTATTGTAATGAGTAACATTCGCGTAAACATCGGCCATTAGTTTCTTGCCATTTCTAGAGAACGCACGTCTATGTTTCTACGCCCACTAGAGTCGTATAAAGTGGCCAGTACGGTATGTTGGATGTGAAAAGAATGATCCTAAATTTGAACACAAAGCTATCAATGCTTTAGGAACGTCACTTGGCTTTAAGGGATTTCGCGTAATGCTGCAGGCTGCTTTGATGTAATAAGTTTTCCCTTTATAAGTCGAGTTAAGACATTCAACCCTTCATCAGAGTTAGTTCACTGGATCTTATGTATTTGTTTCAAAGCTGCATGATCATTTTTTAGTGTTTCGTTCATTTTGTTGGTTATACGTCAAATATTTAGCTCTAGTTCTCTAATCCAAATTTCAGCTACGACAACCAATTTCTATAGCATTTAACGCTCTACAAAAAGTATATGAATATGTAGAATTGTATATTTCAATAAAACTATTTCTTCATCCTCTTAAACTCATTGGGTAGCCGACACGACCTAAGCAAAATGAGACAAAACAATTACCATACATGCTTTCTGTGGTCTGATGTAAACTTTACGACTTCCTAAATTGACAAGGACTATTACAAGTTTCTACGTATAGGAAAGTTTCAAGGAAAGGTATATATTACCTAAACAGTGGCGTAATTAGCGAAGCGGGCGCTCGCGCATGTTGCACTTATCGAAACCACACGAAGCCTGGCCTCATTAACCTCAGTAATAGCTCCCGTCAAAAAAATGAAGAAAAATACGCTGGAGTGATTTCAGCCTCGCTTAAATAACGTCCAAGCTACGCTTTACCTGTATGAAATAACCATTTAAAAAGAAATATAAATCCCTTTTCATCAATACAATTGAAACACAAACCAAAAACAATAAAAACCTCATCGTAACGTCAATAGACGCAATACCGACGATCCTTTTCCAAAACGACGGATGCCTCGCATAAATAAAGGCAGTAAATAAGAATAAAATATTGAAAACTGTCATGGCGGGCAGAAAGGCGCGCGAAACAGAATATCCTCAGGTTTCCGGTCGCCCGCTCGCAAAAATAGCAAAACGGATATTCATGTATCGTCGGCTCTCTGTGTAAACACAGTAGCGCTTCGTAAAAGAAATCTAACAAATTTTTATTTATTTATTGGAGAAAAAATCATATATTTTAATTACAATAATTTGTCAATAACAATTATTCGTCCTAAAAGAAATTTCAAGTAAGGACCAAGTTAGCCTATGCTATTTATGCGGTATCTTCAATCGCTACCCTGAATCAATGTTTCCAACGACATAGGCTTCTTTTCTTTTTATAGTCGCGGCCAAACAACATTTACGCAAACAATTCCAATCCCCGAGTCTATCTAAATTTCGTCCGAAAATTCCGCGTTGCTTTGTAAAGTACAAATTTACTTGCGATTAGTGAAAAGTTGTTTCTATCAATTTGGTTACGTCGGTTACAGTTTAGCTTAGACCAGATGCAGAAGAGTGACTTTTATAAAGTAACATATATATTAAAATCAATATATTTTTGTTCGTTAAACGCAAAATCTTAGAAATTAATAACCTCCTCCAAACCGAATGAGGGAACTGAGAATGCGCTTGTGGACACACACTGGGGCACTATAAGATTGTAGTCAGCTACAGCGGCCATCTTAACGAATATTATGTTATCTGCGCCGCATATCTTATAGTGCTCAAGTGTGTCTGCACAAACGCATTCTCATTTCCCTCATTTAGATATGATTTCCCTAATCCGACGGGACGGTATTCCGACAGGACCAGAGAGAAATCAAGTGCAGGATTGGACGGGTGTGTAACACCCTCAACTGCCTGACTTCGAACTGTTATAAGAAATTGAAAAATATAATAACAAACTCTCTACTCCGACCCGGGATTAAAACACCTTTATATGGCTCAGCAACCTACTTGTGGATAGTAGGGACTTATTTGTATTTTTGTACTATTGCACATATTATGTAAAAAACGCGCTGATTCTAAATAAGAACACTAGCTTACATGCATATATAGAACAAGGGTCCAAATCACCTGTAGTTAATATTAATATAGTTTCCACTCCAGTTAACCGAACAAAAATATATGAAATACTATGGTAGTTATATTTATATAGCGATGATGTTAGTGTTCTAATTCATCGCCATCTAACATCATCCCTGCACCTAGATGGTGATGATATACTTAATACTTTATAAATATTTTTAAAAGAATAACTTTTTACTTTAATAGAATAGAAAATATTTTAAATCAGTAAATCGAAATCCACCGTTTATTTTCTTAATTAAAAAGAAAAACAATAACCTCTTATTTATGACCCGCTCTCGCTGGCCGGAAACGTGAGGGCGCGGAAGATTTAAAATTGGAACCAAATAGGCGTTAAATGGCGGCGTGCGCTGTCATAACGTCATTTGGCGTTCATCAGCGGGCGAAACAGCATCACCGTTTGGTGCACGTTTTATTAGCGTAAGGAATAGCGGGGCACAGTGACTTGGAAATTGAGATTTGCATCAGCGAATATACCAGCCCGTGATTGCATTTTCTTTGCAACTGCAACATCATTTAATTTGCCTTGAAGGCTGAGACTTGTGCGCTTGGTTTAGCTAAATTGAGCCCTGTCTACGGGCAATGTACTTGACTAGAAATTAAATGACTTTAGTCATATTGGATTAAAACTGGAGACCCGTATATGCTTCAATAAGTGTACGAAGTAGATAGTGCAAATAGATGTTTGCGCTGGGAATATCTGTGGAACCTATATTTGTTATAGTTATAAGTTCATAATTATTAGATCATAACAATATACAATGGAGAATTAAATCAGAATGGTCCCTATGGCAACAACAACAACACATCTCTATGACAATGTAACATTATTATAATACGAGTCTTTGTTTGTCTTTCTTCAAAATTTTGTATGACAAGAATTTTGTACGAGGTACTACGATGCTGCATTGCTGTTAAATAGGGCTGGCACAACTGGGGAGGCGCGCCACTTAGGTACATGATACAGTGTCAGCGATTCTGTAACGTTTCCTATGATTTGAGAGTTACCCGTCGTCCTTTAAAGGAAGAAAGGTTTAGGAGGGTGACACATCCAAGTAACAATTGTGCTGATGTCTATGGACGGCGGCAATTAGCAAAGAACTACTTACTAACAAAAAAGACGATTCTAATACGACATAGTCTATAAAACCAGCCAAGGCAATACTCGCGCACAAAGAATTCCGTATCATTGTCTACAGAAAACACCAAAACACGTCTGTTAAATGGGAGAGCCTAACTCATTTATTTAAATTATTTTTAGTATTTGTTGCTACAGCGGCAGCAGAAATACGTCATCTGTGTAAATGAATATGCCGATATCTATCACGATACGTGACAACAGCCAGCTGACAGACAGACGGACAGACGAACACCGGAGTCTCTTAATATCGCTATGCTATATTATATTGCTATCCCGATGTCCATCTGTCCGTGTCCCGTTTTTACCTTTTAGTTACGGAACCCTTAATAAGGACGTCAAGGTCGTTTGTCCCCTGTTCTTGACAGCAGTCTTCCAACAATAAATGCTTACATGAACAAAACAAATGTATACATATTTTATATAAATTTAAACAATGAAAACCATATCAATAATTGATCGGATACGGATCGGAATACGATTATTGTTCTACATAGAATCAATCTTGAAATCGTAAAACAGTTTATTCTCATCCATCAGGCAACTCGTTACTTATCATATAAAATGCGGGACGGCGTTTACTACTAAATTTCATTTCGATTGAATCTCAATCCCTACTTCTTATTAACAAAGTAATTTAGTATACCTTTATCATTATTCACAAATAAAACTATTCATATTTTAAATATTGACTTATTATAATAATTATTCGGATACTTTTAATACAGTATGACATCAGGCCCTGTCATCCTGTCATCTCAGTCCGCTCAGGACAATGGTTGCTGTAAAGCTTCTGAAACTTTGGGCTAGTTAAATAATTAAACAAAGCCGCGATAAAATCCGTAAAAATAGTATTTTTGTAATCATGTTTTAAATGTTAGCTTAAATCGTGTGCTTGTTTTTTAACTTAAAGGTATTCTTGTCGATGCATTGAATAGAATCGGATCCACAAGACCGAGAACACTTAAATGACGTTTGGTCAAGAATTAGCAACGCAGTATCTGTTGCCATGTATTGGAAAAGTTAGTATTTTACCGCCTAAAATGTGTATTAAGGTATCACCAGCCGTTTTCGATGGAACTGGGTCTCCGGCATTGTTGCCTTCTGTTTTAGTTTGTTCTTATATGAAGTAAGTTTTATTATACAATAAACAATGCCACATAAAAAAAACATTTAACATTTAGTTATTGTCAGTACGTACTACGTTCCGAATATATATATTAATCGGGATTAACCTGAACGCCATAATTATCATTCCGTTATCTAATAAAATACAATAATGGATCCATACACAATATATCCATATAGAATAATATTTGATGGAATATATTGAAAGAAGCGAGGCGACAACTGTTCACGGACGAGCTCCAATTCAGTTTGGGAGGGCTCGGTTGAACTTTATTTACTTTATATAAAATAGATGCCGGCATAAATTGTTGTCTGCTGAAACTTTACTAAAGCACTAAGTGTAGGTCTGTATGAGTATGTGTGTTTAATTACATACACATCATACATTTGTCTTTTTAGACCTCCTAGGATTATAGGGATATTTTCATGGTTACCTTGGATTTGTTTACCTACTACGGAAACTATATGATTTTATTTTAGCCAAATTATTGTGAGATTATCACTTAGAATTGCAAGATGAAGAAGAGGTATGTCATGTTCAGTTCATTGAATTAATTAAGAAGTAGTGTCATTCTACATTGCAGCTAAGTCGGTGCGACCAGCGACTCAAGCTTGCATGGTATGGTCTATTGTCATCGTTGGTCATTGCAAGATTTCGACAGCTCGTTGATCCGTTTACACTATAATATATGTTTGAATACTGAAGGTATTTCCATAGATTAAGACCCAATTTGGTAAATTTGGGTTTTTTTTTTGGTTATTCAACGTGTAGTTAAATTTACTCTTTAAATAACGAACATTAATTTGTATTTTATGTGCTGTGTTTATTTAAGTATCAGAATGAAAATCACAATGCAAACCCAATTTAAATTGATGAAATTAGAATTAAACGAATGATTTGTAGCAAGCGTCTGTGCCAACATTATTGGAATTAAAAAGTTGATTAACGTAGAAATCGACAACAAACATCTTATGGTCGACGGGCACTAGAAAGTGTCAACAAGGTGGTGTAAGGAATTGGGGGAGCACGGTGAACTCGACAAACACATTATTGCCTCTCACAATACTGTGGTTATTGTTTCTAGGAATTAGTAAATATTTCTTAATTACAATAAACCTACTTTGTGTATACTTAGTCTGACCATAAACACTGCTACAATTAAAAATAAAAATATATTACATTTAAATCTGTCATTTTTATACGCTTGTTCATTGTTTTATTATTTTGGCGCCAATATATTGTACAATATTTTGCAATATCAAAATGGAGTGGAACGATAAAGAGAACAGAATCGCTGTGATTGCATTACACAAAGTAAGTGTGGAGCCAAGTGCAATTTTTGAAACTCTCCATACACTTGGAATTAGTCACATGTTTGTGTATTGGGCTATTAATAGGACTTCCTCCATTGTATCAGAGAAAGCCACGTAGTGTTCGAACGAACGAAGAAATCCTGTGCACAAAATATTTTATATCGAGAAATCAAGATAGCACCTGGAAACATGTCGCGTATTTTAAGAAATGACTTAGAACTTGCAGTCTATAAGAGACGCACTGGTCAGTTCTTAACTTATAAATTAAGGATAAACAGGGTGGTATAATTGAAATAACTATTGAGGCGGTATGCAAAGGGAGGTCACAGAAAAAAATTGTTTACGGATGTGACATTTTAAGAAAAAAAATGACCATATTTATTCTCTAAGCACTAAAGAAGCTTCCCAATTAGTAGACAAAGTGTAACGTGGGCATTATCCGACTTCAGTAATGGTTTGGTGGGGTGTTAGCTGTGAAGGAGTGACTGAGCTATATCTTTGTGAAAAAAGGCTCAAAACATCGCAACAGCACATGTGTCTAAAGATATCATCTAGAGAAGGTAGTTAAGCCCTTTAATAACACTATGTTCAATAACCAAGTATGTTCCTTACAGCAATACTCGGGAGCAGATCATAGAGCTCAATCCACCCAATCCTGGTTAAAACAAACATTCCGGACTTGATGAGAGCTGAAGACTACACTAGACATAATCTCGAACTTAATCCACTGGATTATGATTTATGGTCAGTTTTAGAGAGTACATCTTGCTCTAAACGCCATGATAATTTGGAGCCCCTAAAACAATCCATACGATTGTCAGTAAACAATTTGCTCATGGAAAGAGTGCGTGCTTCTATTTATAACTGGTCTCAACGTTTAAAAGACTCTATTACAACCACTGGAGACCACTTCGAATAAGCTTTTTATTTTTTATTAATTGTTTTGTATGTGTGTATCAAACTAAAACACAGTAAAAGTAATAAATGTTATTTTCAATCAAAAAAAATCTTTGATACAAAATCTATGGCGTGACTAGGACACAAATCAAACCCACGTTAATTTAAAGAAAGCCGTAACGGTTATGTTAACCACGACGACAGCGCGCGAATCGTACCACCCACCCATGGTGGAAGGGGGGGACGGTTCCCCCAGTTGTGATAGCTCAAAGAGCTTCCTTCAGCCTCCATGACAATGCAAGGGCCAATTTAGATGCCGCGCGTGGGCTATCCCCCTCGTTAGAAAGGGGCGGCGAGGGGACCCTGTCCCGCGTCATGATAACTATGGCTAATTTTAAACAACTATCGGGATCCCCTCCTTCCCATCTGCCGGAAAGGAATCTGTCCCCCTATCGACCACAATCTCCCCTAGAACTTTCACCCGACGTGTATTATAGTAACGATGAAGCTGCACTGGACACTGTCCGTCAGCATGGAGCAGTCAAAAAATTATAAAATGCAATGAGCTGTTATTGTGAAAGTAAATGTGGCAAGAAAACATTAAATATGTCTTTAGTAATGTCGTATGAAGGGTGTGAATATTATTAGGTGTGAACGGGCCTTCTGACGCCCACAGACATCCGCATTATTTTCATGTGGATGAACAACGCATCCTTCCTCCTCCTATCCAACCTGCCACTCCTCCATCCTGTTCGTGTCGGCGTAATGCGGTTGTAATGCAGCATGGCTCTACCTCTTACTAAATGCATTTAAGTACTCCCAAAATTAAATATTTTTTCTGTTATATGTAGCGGTATGCTATACTGCAGCCGAATTGAATCAGTAATACAGCCTTAAAATGACAGCTATGCTCACGCTTATCTCTCTTTTGTGGAACATTCTTTCCGACAATCGACAAAAGAGGGAACACATATGCATAACACATGTGCTGGTGTATATGTGCATCAGTAAGGCACCGCCTACTCGTCTTACACTTATAATATAGAAAAAAAAATGTAAGCCCCATTGAAATAGCGACTAAACTGGCCTGAATAGATTCCAGTGACGTAAAAACGAAGGTCGGTAAAGGACAACACTAAATGGCGCCAAAGAAAATTTCGAATACTTATGTTATTCGTTAATGATACGAGTAGTTAAATCTCTTGCCGTCTACGTCACGGTGCCACATTATCATCCGTCTTTGTGTCCGTACACTGTACAACCACGTTGACGTTAAACTTCAGATAAACATTTGTCTACATACGTTTGTATATACGACTTTAGTCCTTATTTCACTACACAGTTCTGTCAAATTTCCTATAAATATTTCGATTACAATCTCATAAAAACCTTTACTATTGCAAATGGGCAAAGTGTAGTCAGGGGCTATTCCAATACGCCCGTACGTACTCTCACCAAATGCAAAAAGATATATATCCCTCCCCCCCCCCAAAACTTTCTTGTTTTGCGAGATGAAATGATGCCCGCTCATGATTGATGAAATTTCACGTCACTTATTTTTGCTTCAAGCATGTAATCTCTAAAATATGAAAAGTTGGATAGTGGCGTCGAACATATAGATAACTTGACAGCTATTGAAAAAAGATGAAGGAATATAAGATTTAATTGATCATAATAATATCATAGCAATGACATAGTACTTAGTTTTTTACTAAGATAATATTATGTTAATGTTGGCAAACCTAATCACGTGAAAATCATGACATATAGATACGGTGTTTATAAGTAGTGCTACAATGTAGCATGTGGCTCCTTTATCATTTTACCTAATCAGATTCGATATAACACAGAAGAAACCAAGTCGTGTTGTCGGTAATTTTGACCTATATTTTTGTTAGTAAGCGTATTCCTACCAACCATAATTAAATTGGACAAACTGATATTAATAATTTAAAGCCATATATTATACATAAAACAGAAAACACGCAAGGTGCATGCGGATGGCATATGGCCGGCCGTCGTACAGGCCTTTTTAGAGTCAAGAAGAAAACGTGAGTCATCCTGCCAAACCCCTCCAGATGTGAGAACATTCGGATTGTGATTACGACAGTACCGAAGCAATTAAGAAAATGGTAACACATTTTGAGCATAACAATAAGATTAGATCTCATAAATACAGTCATAGCTTTACGAACAAATTCTAAAACAATTAATTGAGTCCTAATGTTTAAAATCAAACCAGTCTGCATTATTACCTAGCTCTTAAAACTCCATTTTTAGTATAAAATGCACGTAACCGCTTCCAAGAGTAAGAAGTAATAAGCAGTTTACTTTCGCGCCAAAATTGTCTTCCATAATAGCATCGGAGGCAAGATACCGCTCCCGCCATAAAAAGAGATAAACGACCGTTCTCTCTATTATTTTTGCTCTTTAACAAAGGCAATGTGTGCATGTACATCTATCCCTTTCCAACCCATTGTATAAGCAACTTACTCTCTCTCCCGTCAGAGAAAAACAAAAATTTGTCGCGCTTCCCCTCCCCTAGCCGTTAATGTTCGGGGTGAGGCGAAGGAAAGTGGGCTCGCCTCCTTTGTAATTTACTTGCAAAACCTAATATGTGTCAATTAAAATTTTATTAAAATGCTGAACTGAGAGCTCTCAAGCGTATATGTTAATGTTATTAATATCTCAATAACGCCCCACTTGATTCCTCAGATTACACTTTATTACAATATTGTTGAACACAAAATTTATCCATCATATTTAAAAGAAACTAATTAAAATAAAATTTAAAATGACGTATTAATCGGCAGATCATATCATCATTATCAGTCCACTGCTGGACAGGGGCCTCTTTCATTGAACGCCAAGACGACTGATCTCCTGCTACTCGCATATGCCAGTCCATCCCGGACCTTCATACTGCACGGAGATACGTCCTCACACCTGGTGAACGGTATATATACATATATTAAACATTTTGTTGCCATATCAACCCACATGTTTTTGAATTGTTTTTTAGTGCATAATTTTACATCATGCACAGATTTTATACAAATAGGTTTGAGATGCTGACTGTGTATCTATCTAACACTTAAACGAATTTATCAGACAAATAAATACGGAGAGTTGTGCAAATAACTAAAGACCAATGTGTCACGATATTGAAATATTGAACAGTTTCTAAATGTCAATGAACCAAAAATTTTAATGTACTCGTACAAGTTACTTTTATTCGAATTTTTACGACCGTGAGTAACATTGTGTAGGTAGAATAGGCTTTGTGTTCCTTTTCTGTAGTGACAATGGCGCGGTGTTTTGGCGGGAGAAAAAGGCGGGCGCGTTATCAGCGAGCGCCATTATGGTAGCTTATCAGAGTAACCTCTTCCGAGAGACTTCGCCCCTTTTTCTTTTACGGTCACGTCTGGGCGGCTCAGGTAAAGATAAGCGTATACGTGTTTTGTTTTATATTGATTAATTATTTACGAACATAGAAATTTTAATACATACCGCCCCTTCCTTGGGCACATTAATTGGTTTGGTTGACAAAAAATAATTATACTATAATTTTTTAACACAAACTACATTACACGGGACCGTAGTGATAAGTCGTCACCGCGTTAATTAAAAGATTTTAATTCATGTTGAAATTACGTTAAGTCGGAAAAGTAAATTATATGGCGATGACTCAATTTACAATACCTAAAAAATTTAAAATGCACTTTAAAGGATTTCTTTCTAATCAGTTTGATTAGGGGCACACAAATGCGAGAAGGCAAAACGCGGTGGGAGGTAATCCATCTCAAAACGGATAGTAAATGTGTGTTAGCGGAATTTTATTATGTATATGTGTGTGTGTGTGTGTGTGTGTATATTATGATATGATCTTAAAAGTATGACAACGGGTTTGCTTAAAATGTCTTAGGTTATGTTGAGAGAACCACATATTCTTTTGATTTGTTCCCTCCATTTGTCACTGCCTGCGCCATCCTTTGCTTTTTGCCATTTTTTAAATATTTTTTATTTACACCGGAAGACGGAGTGTGGGACAACCTCTTACCGGATGGACTGACGACTTGGTTAAGGTGGCGGGGAGCCGCTTGAGGCACATGTCATAAGTCCCAAGACCATGTCCTGTGGCGCTCTGTGATGGAGGCCTATGTTCAGCAGTGGGCGACGTCCGGCTGGTGATAATGATGGTGAAAATACTAAAAGAAGTAAACGAAATTCAAGATTTAGGTATCACTTGGGACCGTAAAAAAAGGGTTTTATCATAACACGCAAATAGCACTATTTAACTCCCTGGTACTATGTCTCGAATACGCTAGCTCGATATGGAACCCTTCAACTTCGATATATTCGCAACGTATAGAGGGGATACAGCGATTTTTTACTCGACGTCTCTCTTACGCCTGTAGCGGTATTTCCCCTAGGAACCCCTATGACCAGTGCCTTTCTTCTTCTCTAAACACCCGCACTTCAGACTCGTCGAATGGTCCATGACCTTCTTATTCGATACAGAGTAGTTAACGGGCAGACAGGCTGTCATGAATTGTTTCAATATTTTTCAATGACTATAGAACTTACCTAGCCACCCAGTCGAGCTGTTACGTGAACACCACATATTCTGAATTGTCTTATGTGGAATGTTGTTGCTATTTTTGTTTATTATTATTATTACTAATATTTTAAAATTATTATTATAATTCGTTCTCCCATTTTTATTTTTAACAGTTATAGGCTGATTTATATCTTTAACAGTATCTTTTATTATTTCTTTTCTGACATTTAGCTAATTTTTAATCCTTTTATAACTTGTCGACTTTTTATGGAATTGTGAAGTGTAACCTGTGAAAGCTGTGTCACCTGTGAAAGTGTACACATCTGAAACTTTACTACTCACGCTGTATTATTTGTTTAGTGTTTTAATGAGTGTACTGCTGGTGTCCTATTGAAATAAATAAATAAATGAAAATGTTTCAAAATTATTACCCATTATCATTCCTTTATAACTACATGAAAAGATCCTAGTGACTGGCATCTTTTTGTCATAGTGATGTTTACAACACTACCCAAACATTACATTAAGTAAGTAGGAGCATGCTACATTGCACATAAATGCACCATAGCGTCGAGACCAGAAGAATCACATGATACCGGCTCAAAACTACAGCTATGTTGGCGCGTTTGGTGTGTTTTTTTAGATTTGAAGGGGAAGATGAGGAATCCGAAGAAATTTTGTAAATGTCCTATACTATAAAAAGGTGTTTTAATAATAATTCTATATGCAGTAATCGGCTCAGGGATGGATTCGGTTTAGCGTGTCACATTTACGTTCATTAAGAGATCGTGCCGATACTGACAAATAAAAGTATTTGATTTCGTTCTAAGAGAAATGTTGACAAAGTTTTACTACGTGAAATAAAATCTTACGCCCACATAGGGCGTGGCTGTAATATTTATTTAGCGTTACAAAGATAAGCTTAACGGGAAAAAATAATACTTAATTTTATTCTACATAGTATTTATTATCAAGTCGTTCTAACTTGAACACCATTTTTATATTGCGTAAAAAAACATCTTTACAGTACACTTTTGTACAGTATATAAAAATGTTGTAACTTTTAATTGCAGTTACCCTCAAAAAATGTTTAGGGAGTTTAAAAAGGGTCCAAATGGTTACCTAATAAGGCATTGATGCGCGTAAAACGTAAAATAAAAGTATACCCGATAAACAAGGGTGGAGGCGGGGTGGCGATGAATGAGCTAATTAAGCACCAAACGAAAGAAAACGCGAAGAAAAGCTAAGAAAACTCGAGGAAAACAAGAAAACTCCGTGAGCAGGGACGTATTCAACATACGATTTTTGTGGTTTAGAATAGACATGGATTTAATGTTCACCTTTTTTTTATTCAAACCTTTACTAAATATATGGTAAAAACTTGAAATTACTAAACTACGTAGAAAGTTTTTTATACGATTCCAGATTGAAACTGATATACCTACAAAACAATATGTGATGTGTTATCTGTTCATCTCGTAGAGGTGCTACGCTTTTGTAGAGGTAATTTGTGTAATGAAGTGGTTTTGGAAAGTCCCAAGTAGATTTTTAATAGAGTAAATAAAGTAGAATGTGCACTTTGATGATTACCGACATCGATGGGCATATACATAATTATTAGCAGATGTATCGCCCGCCATTCTTCCTTCTCCTCTAAGGGGCCACCGGCTGCCTGCAAACCGCACGAGATGCGGCAGCATGGATGTCACTTGGCGGCGGTATCGTGTAAGTGAGAGGCATCTTCGCATGCGGGCCCAAGTCGTCAGCAATGCAGCATGTACGTGAACTACCTCTTACTAAACCAGGTGAGGATGTTAATGAGTGTCCGTAACCACTAGATAGCTCCGATTGCTCGTGCCCCCTACGCTATAAAAAACTAATTAAGAATAAAGTAAATAAAATAATTTCGTTTCAAATACGTCCCATCGCGGAGTGGGTCCATGTCCCCGGCGCTGAATGGTCCGCTAACAAACTCTTTCACAAAAATACAATAATTACTTTAAGACGAATAAAAACCGCTTTCTTCGTTCTCGGCTCCGGACAAGGGGCCTAATTCACGTTCGTACCCACTCACCAATCCTATTATACGAAAAGGTCAGACATAATGGAGTTATAATAAAATTTATCCAGGTCCAGACATTTTGCCATATGACATGTATGATACCAAAACGACATTAACATTTAGAACTGCTTTTAAATGTTATACATACTCTTAGGTTCGAATAGTTTTTTTTTTTTTTATAGTAAGCATCTTAAAAGAAGTAACAGAGAACTAAGTACGACTTTGATTCACCAAAATGGCTCGTTAATTTTTGAAGGTACAGAATCCTGAAAATATCTGATATAAAATGTTAAGAACTCCGTTATGGCACGGACGTTTTGAATATAATTTTAAAGTTGCTTATACAGTACAGAACGAGATATTCTCAATATTATGCCGGCAAACATTAGGTTTTCACGACTACTTCGCGATGAAAATTTATGTTCTAAATGAAGCGCATTGAAGGTGCTCTTTGAATTTTATATTCTCTTTTAAATAGTCATACTCGATGAAGTACAAACTTATCTTTTTTTCTTTATTTTTTGTGTGTGGCGTTCCCATAAAATATCCCACGTTTGTGACTTCTGTTACTCTTTTTGTATAAAAAATCACTATTATATTTCACCAGGTTATAAATATTAAAAGATTTTTTTTTTACAGTTTTGGGGGCCAAACGAGAAATCGGTGCCTTTTCACGACAATCGACGCCCATATACATCCGCATTATTGTCATCCCCTCCAATCACATAAACCGCACGAAATGCGACTCTGTCCTAAGGTCTCCCGAGGCCTCACTTAACTATCTATAGGTCTACCGTGACTGTCCGGTGTGACAAGCTGACGATACTGTAATGGCTCATTAACTTGACTTCCATGTGTCCTAGGTACACAATACGCCACTGTAATATCCTAGTAGAACTTGTAAGAAATAATGTCATGCTACATTGAGTTAGACCGGCACTACATGGGAGGTGCCGCTCGCTCATGTAATACTGCCTTAAAAGTGATGCCTATGACGTGCACTCACTTATAAGGGAACTTATTTTATGTTACACTGGGACGGATCATATTAAGCTGCTTTTAATTATTCCAATATAATTGCTTCGTGTTCAACGTAGTTTAGGTAAATGCTCGGATAGATATCGGAACATAACGAAGTTGTCTATACGTACGTACAACCGCGATCAATTAGATATAATCGTATTCAATCTCCTGCGCGGTGAACTTCGCTAATTATCCTCGAGCGCATTAGCAGCGGCGAGATAAAAGTTTCCTCATCAAACGTTAACACCATCTAGCGGTTGTAACGTTTTATAGAAACTTTATATGTTGTTCCAATTTTTTTTTCAACCAATAAGGACCATGCGTCTAACCTATCACCAAACAAAGTGTACACGTTTCATCCAACTAGAGGCTGAAACGTACACTTTTCTTATGATAATATTAACTACTAGTGTTAATTTAGCAAAGAACTAGGTAACACGTAAGTACGTATCGTAATTATTTCACTCGTTCAATGTCTAAATTTAAAACTAAGGCAAGTTTTAGCAGTTATGTGCTGGCTCTTCTTCGTTGCACGGGCAATATATTCTTTCCATCTTTACCAAATTTAGCTCTCGTCTGTCCAGCGATAAATTAATATAACACGCCTGTTTTAACATAATATGCCGCTTTCAATAAACACTAAGGGGATGATTTAATGATAATATTTCTTTATTTTATCTCTATCTCGTCTTACCCATCGTCAAATTCGAATTCATGTTCGTTCTTAAGTAACTCCTATCAAGTGTCGGAATCATTAGGCACTTTACGCCGTTACTCAGGTACTTTCGCAGCCGCTGGCCCTGGACTACAGTACTTTAATCCGTATATACGTATATGTATACATTGTTGTATGTATGTATGTATACGTACATGTATATATTTGTTTGCAATGAAAGATATCTTTCATTACAATGTGTTACCATCGATTAGAATAATGTACTCGTAGATTGAAATCTATTCTAACACGAGTAAGGAAACAGTTTCTGGTAGCGAATAATTTTGATGGACTATCCATTACAGTTATTTTTGTATCGCCATTGTGTTATCAATTTATAGTTATTTGAAAATTCACTACTGGACATAAGCCCTACTAAACTAAATGTAAGATTAATAATTTATATTATAAACTATTGCTACGACTGCAGCTAACAGCCAGCATTTCATGAACGAAGAAGGATGTATTGGTGACATGAAGCTAACTCCTACGTATACATTTATTTATTCACATACTTATTTTTTATTAAAAGAACCAAATTAATATTTGAATAATAACAATAACAATGTCGTCCTAGCCGAATTTCGGCCACGGCAGCCACCTCTATAGTGAGACATGTTATAGAGCACAAATGTGTGCGCAGGCGCAAGTGCACTACCTGTTCCTCAACCTCCTATTCCGATGGGTCGGCAATCCGTCATGTCCTGAGAGAAATCAGGCGCAGGATCGACGGCTTAACGTGCATGCAGGCATGGGGTGTAACACTCACAACTTCCGAACTTAGGACTGTTGTTAGAAATTGAAAACTCCCAATAACACTTTGGTCTGACTCGGGACTCGAACATCGACCTCACGACTGCGTTTGAACATGCTCGCTACTAGACGACGAGGCATTGAATAACAATACCAATTAATTCAATGATATAATTTTGCACTTCTGAAGTTTTCGTCGACCGTTAAGATACAAAAAGACTACGACGACAGAACGGTGACTGTCATCATTCTTCGCGGGGCAGACGGTGTGCATATCTTGACATTTTTTTGAAGGCAATTCAGAAATGGGTAGATAAAGATCTGAAAGATGATGATATGAAGAAAGAGTAAATTATTTAATATCGTGTACATTAAACGTAGCTCATAAATTTCAGCTAATATTCTCTTAGTTGTGATAATCATGTTTTATTGAAAAAGTTCTCGCTGCAGCGCCGCTGATTAAGATTAGTTTGCAACTTGCACAATAATTTAGATTGAGCGATGATTCGGCACAAGTCGCACGACGCGACTCGCACTCCAAGCGATACCGCGACACGTTGAGCTAAAATATACTGGATGGAAACATTTCTGTAAGGACCTTAAGTATTTTAAAGTGACAACTTCGTAAGGCGCGTTGAGCACTTTTTGCATGAGCAAAAACCATAGCACTCGATTCATTGTCACCATCTCGACAAATATCATTCAATACAAATACAGCTTTAAGTTTTCATCATTGTCGACAGTCGACATAACCGCCTCCGTTTTCTTTATACCATAACCAAAAGAACAAAGGAACAGCCAGATGTCTGATGAGTACGGACGCCTAAAGACATCCCTTCTTCCTCGGTGACCCATTGGGGCGGACCCCAATCAATGATACATAATATTTATTATAACTTATTACTAATAGAATCCTCTTTTTTTGCTTTCCACATTTTTAGAATTACAGCTAGTAATTTCCATAATGACATTCTATATTCTTTTTATTAGGTATATTGCTCAGTGTCAAAGGGAGATGTGTTGTGAGAACGCACTTAGGGTTTAGATGCCTTAAGAAAATGCACGACACGCTTACATTTTTTTTTTTAAACAGATTCAATTTTTTAACTATAATACACATATCTATATATAGTAGGATACTAGAGACTGTTTTATAATTCTTTATACATTTTTTTAATGAAGAATTCATCCAGGAGGAACTGACATCTGTGTACAAACATGTAGCGAAGTTAAGTCTCATTAATAGCTTGACACGCGTTTGTAATGAGTTACTTAATGAATTAAGCTCAATTTACTTGCGGAATTCGGATTATAATTCACACGCCTCGCTCGGATAAGCGGTTAATTTAACGTCAAATATTTCACTTCAGATATTGAATAGGACAACTCCAGGACCTGTTATGTCTCTCATTATAATGGCAGGTTATATTTTTGTTGGCGGTAGCGTCATTGGAGCATTACGACCTTGCCGAAAATATACAGATTTACAGTGAACCGTTCTTGTCAAAGTAATTACGTCACTGGATGGCGACGGCGTTACTTGCTGCTCAAGTCTGACGGGTCAAATCAGGCGAGTACTTAGTTTACGTGTTTCCTCTTGTTATTAGTCAGGTAAATTCTAATAGTAACCTGACAATACATAATAACAAACGGCTTCACGTGTTTACCGAGGCACGGAAGAAGACACCGCTATCGTCCTGACTTCGGACCTCATTGTTTAGGGCTAGGAATTTTCATATTGGAAAGTTTCGGATCCGACGCGGTAATCGAAAATGAATATCTCAAGAATTTCAAATAATGCTGATTTACGGCTGGAAAAGTTTACAACTAACAAGGACGATAAAAAAGATATATTTAAACTTTTATTCCTAAGTAACATGTGAAAATCATTTGATCTATTAGTGAAAACTTATCTGCGCTTGCAAGGTTAGAATTCACGACCCAAGTTTCTCATCGTGGCGCTTAAACACATAAATTTACGGCGATAAATAAACACAAACATCAAAACAAAACCTTTTATTAAGCAACAGTTATAAAATTAAGTACAAAATATACACATAATTATTTGCTCCAATTTTATTGCTATTTGACTTGTTTATAGATGTCGCAGTCGGATTGTCTAAATCGCCGTATTTCATTACGGCTAGCCATTTCCAAAAACCGGGCCATTTTATTTTGTAACGGGTCGACTTTTTCGGGCGGGTTGAAATTTCACTCGGTCGTATTCAAGCCAGAAATATTTCGCCGTTATAGGATATTCAATAAAGCTAGCCTTAGATATAAAGTGAATCATTAAACGTCTTTTTTGACACGTGTTAGTTCCTACTTTTAACACTCGCGGCGTTGCCTGTCATGACAACAACAATGACGTCGTTTGTAGAATACAGAGAAATAAAAAACTATGATAACCAGATAGGTTCGGAGGTTTAGGATTGTAGCCCCTGTCTAAGCCTTCCTGGGTAGGTTATTGTTTTATTTGCACTCAAAACGTTTGGCGTAATTTCATACTTTTACCGATCACTATCTCTGCCTAAAACCAAGAGACTTAATGACGCTAAACGCCATATTGAAGAACGTCACGCAATGATAAACGAAATGGCCCTGTATTAGAAAATGGCTAGCCGTAATGTTACATACATTATGCCCTTAACCTATTTCACTATTATATTATAAACAGCACATTCGCTATCTGAATTATATAGTGTCATACATATTGAAGTACTTACAGTAAAATAAATTGATTATTATTGTACTTCATTTAACATTATTAACATGTACATATATACATAATAAATATAACATTATTAACATGTACACATATTATAATGTGATAATTTTTTGCTAAGGTAGTAAGTTAAGTTATAAAACCCATGTGTATTTCGTAGAATTTTTATCAGACATCACGCACAGTCTTATTATTCTTCTATTATTAAACACATATTTGGCTGCTTCATGGTCTAGTGATTACCAGGATCTGCCACAGACGTGAGGTCACGGTTCGAATTCCGGGTCGGATCAAACAAAAAGTGTTACTAGGATTTTTCAATTTCCAATTAACGGTCCGAAGTCCGGAAATTGGCGGTGTCACAATACCGTGCTTCGGAGGGCACTTTAAGCCGGCCCTGTGCCTGATTTCTTTCCTGTCGTATCGGTTTGCCATCCTATCCGAATAGAAGAGTGGGGGAATAGAGAGTGTACTCATGTCTACGGAAACTTGTCTACTATAATATGTCCTGCGCAGGCTGCTCTTCTCAATTGACATGGTCGCTGTAGCAGAAATTCGGCTATACTGACATTAATTAATTAATAGTCATTAAACTTATACATGATGGCAGATCTGTCAATAAGGTTCCGTAGTGGAGGCCGCGTTTAGGAAAACGGAGTGTTGGTGGACCGTTCACCAGGCGGGAAGGCGATCTCCGTGCAGTAGCCGGTCCGGGGTGGATGCGAGTGCTACATCTAATGAGAACTTCTACGACTGTGCGCAGTGTGTAGCGTGCGCGGGTGCTCGTGCGCTGGAGCGCATGACATGATTGACATGTCACATTATATCTTTGTATCT
>JAFELO010000120.1:522680-576664 GCA_017140195.1 Eumaeus atala
TTATATTTCACAATCAATTTCGAGAACCACACCAACATACATTAAAATATGAATCCCTTTTCCATGTTAATTTTTTATCACTTGGTACTTACTCGAGTTCCTAAGTATAGCCGAACAGATTGACACCGTAGTGATTATATATCCAAAAAATAAAATTCTTAAGGAACAAGCGTACAAAGTACTTCTTAAAATCATTGTAACTCATATATATTTTGACTTTGGTATTAGAACAGCCTACATACGAAGCAACTTAATTAGCAATCAATTTATAAACTAAGTAAAATCCCGACTGAGTAGTAACGCGTAGACTTGGTAATTTTTCTATACTCAGGATTTACCCACACTGAACATGCTAAAATCTTTTAAGCCGTTTGCTACAGTACATTAAAAAAATACACATACTCGAAAAACCACACCTATGTTGCAATCGGTAAGTAAGAAATAACTTTAGACCACACGACCGAAGTAAATTTTTTTTGTTATAAGAAGCGTAAATGGCTATGAGAGAAAGAGACATTGATATTGTACGCTCACACATCTCTCTTGCCCCTAGAGCAATATACGAAACGTAACTACCTCTTTCTTTTTTCACAAATTATCTCCTCCTCAACTTCCTTTGGTTTTGTTCACGTAACATTTTCGTCACGCATTCACGAGCTTACACCCCAAGTCAAGCGTGCGTAAAGGAGTACTCTACAAAAAGACATTTAATTACCATTAAAGTATAAGCATAGCCATAGAAGGAAACAATTCTCTGTAAATAGTAAGACTCAAGCTAACGTAACCCTCTGCTTCTGCATCTGGCGCGCCACCGCTGATTGCTCCGAGGTGAGTTTCTCTCCGCGAAATCGTTTGTATCTGTAACAAGGTTGATCTATCAGGACGTGATATTCTGCTATCATTCTCCGGCACATCATAAACGTAAACACTTCCTTATCGTACGTGCATTACAATATAAGGGGGCAAACGAGCAGTTGCAAAATTTCATGACTACAAACGTAATTCACCTAATTTATGTAGAACGCCGTCCACACTTCCAGGGCAAAGCGACAGTATAGTTATCACAGGTAGGTAACATCTGAGCGTGAGGTACCTCCCCGGTCGTGCCGGCTCAATTCGGATACAATGCAGCATGGCACTACCTCTTACTAAATGATACCTCAAACCACAAATGAAATACGAATGTCAATTTCACAGGTTTCGTGTGTGTATTTATTGCACATACATAATAATAATTATAATGTCGTCGTAGCCGACTTTCGGCCCCGGCGGCCATCTCTACACACTAGCCAACTGCGCAGGGCATATTATAGTACACAAGTGTGGGCGCAGGCATAAGTGCACTCCCTGTTCGCTCACTCTCTTATTCCGATGGGACGGCAATCCGACACGACCGGAGAGAAATCCAGCAAAAGACTGACAGCTTATCGTGCTCTCCGAGGCACGGGGGCCTAACATTCGGACTCTTGTTAGAAACTGAAAAAACCCGATTAACATTTCGTCCGACCTGGGACTCGAAACACTAGACCAGTGCAGTAGCAGTAAATACACCATACACAATATACAGACAACTCACATGGTGTCGTAGAATAGCCTCTGCTCCATGGACAGCGACGGTTTGGTCTCCTCCAGAGCGCTTTCAATATCTTCCTCAAACACAACCACGGATTCCAAATTTCTATTTTCACCATTCACCTATAAAAAACACACTATATTTAAGATAAATACACAAATTATGTGAATTCTAAACGCTATAACTAAGGCATTTTGGAAAACCTTATTTTACAGTGGTTATTTTTTTAGAATCCCTTTTTTGTTAAATAAAACAATGTGAAATTATGGATGCATTAATTATATTTCTATGAGAAGGAACCTAGCATTTCACGTGCTTGATGTCCAGGTTCAGAAACTTCTGCACACTTACTGCCTACAATTTAGAACAAGTTACCAGTTGTCGCTCGAGGCGGCCCAGCTGAGCGGTCACCAGCAGCGCCTTGAGATCGGCGGGCGAAAAGCCGTCGGTGCGCTCCGCCACACTCTGCAGGTCCACCGAGCTGTCGATGGCGACGCTGTGCGACAGAGTCTTCAGCACTTCATAGCGCCCGCGCTGTTCGTACAACATACATTTTTATAGCATAAAGACAATAAAGCAAGCGGACCTTCCGAAGACTACCGATGCATTTGTACAGCCTAGGATTGTGCAGATGCTTGACATCATCATCCGCGCCAATCTGTCATCATAAAGTCACAACGCCACACTCTACAAACTATTATTAATTCCAACTTTCCAGTTATGGTTATGCTGTAGTATCGTACGGACATAACGCTGATACCGTAATAGCAGCTGGAAGTAACTATCCAGTACTAGTACTTTACATGCTCGGTCGTCAGTGAGCCGCATGGCACCAAATACCAGCGTAAACATAAATCACCTGTTCTGGCAGCGCGCAGTAGACGTGCCGCTGTATGCGGCCGGCGCGCAGTAGCGCGGGGTCGAGCAGGTCGGGGCGCGAGCTGGCAACTAGCACGGGGCCGCTGGGCGCGCCCTCCGCACCGTCCAGCCGCGCCAGCAGCTGGTTCACCACGCGATCCGTCACGCCCGTCGAGTCGTGACCGCGTCTGCACACACAGGTCGATCACAATGACGTTATGTCGACGCCCGGCTACTGATGCCGCACTACAAATAAGTCACAGTACTTGTGCAACCGGCGCTGATGACGTCACTTCGACGTGTACTTACAGTGGTACCATACTAAGCCTTCAAAACGGTGGGGTGGGCTAATCGCGTTCCAGCAGTGTATACACTACAATCGAGTTGTACATTGTAATCGCTTGTAGATTGACAACCATAAAATATTTTTAATGAAAAATATTATCTGAAGCACAAAGCTCAATGGATGTAAAATATCATCACAATTTACACAACAATACCAATACTAATGGTATCAATGTCCAAACAATTGATGAAGGATTAATGATGATTTGAAGTGGACATCAATAGTTAAACACAGTCATTTGTCGTCATTCAGTCAATCTTCATAGCCAAATGTGTACCTCTAGGAAACAAAGGAAGTATATGATCGTGCGAAAGCTGTGGTCACCAGTTCCCAAAGTGCACCAATGCTACGACCATAGTCCGTACTGGCTTCGAGCAAGAAAATAACGAAATGGTGTGAAATTAAATGTTACTTACAATACTTACTTAGGGGCGAGGCTGTCGAACTCGTCAAAGAACAGGATGCACGGCTTTTGCATTTCCGCCCTGCGAATATAACAAAGCATCTCTTAACATTATATCACTCAAGAAACCTCTCTGGTCCAAAGTTTTTAAAACCACAAGACAGACCGAAGATTACGAAACTCTTAACCAAATAGATGTTACCACTCAAGACTTACCCAGTGAATGGCAGGCACGATGGACTAACACAACTAAAGGACGCTATTTAGATAATTGTTTCTCTTGCGTACGGGAGCGCTTGTCGAAAAACAGATTGTCATTGCATTGTACAATTTCTTACGGGTCACCAGCTTTAAAATGGTACCATCACATCATTGTGACTGCTCGGTCGAGGGTGAGAAATCACACATCCACACAGAATCAACAAACCTCACATCCTCACATCAATTCCTAGTAATAATCGATTACGGAATTATCTATGTTATTATGTTACGGGAGTAATTTACTATGGTGACCTCGTAGACAACGTGGCAATCTTCCGTGCTTTCAAGTATTTTTGACATAAATATTACTGGATAACTCCGTGTTGCACAGCAGCCGAGCTTCCTCTGGTTGTTTAAGTCATCGGAACACCGTACTGTTTCCGCTTTGATTGGGGAGGGAAACTAGCAACACTTTCTAATCCTCCTATTTTCTTCTCATTAAATTCGTTGTTGGTCCTAAGGCAGTTTTTAGCACTCCCTCGGGCTTCCTGCTATCCTGGAGACATAGTAGTAGCAGCGGTGGGAAAATGTGGTGGGTCCTACCCGTTTAAAACAAATATAGTACAACCATCAGGTACGTCATTCAGTCTAATCCCTATTTTCTGGAGAGATGAAGTCAGTCCTTTTTGGATATTTGCGTACCACCGAGATGCCACGTTAGTAGGCCCTGTGGTGTTTTGGTTTAGCCTTGTGATTTTTATTGTGAGTCGGGCACATCAACAGAGTTTGTTAGTGGATACGCCAACTCGACGTTGGTATATGACAGTAAATCAATGCATTATCCAGAGTCGCAAAAAAATTGAAACTTCCTTGTCTTTCTAGTCTAGTCCTAGTCTTATAGGTTATACCAGATCGAAACTGATTGAGTGCAATTTTGCGAGTTAAGCAATGCTAGACCGTTTTGGGTTCAACGATGCTAGTCCGAGCCGGTTTAATAGTCCTCGAAAAAACCTATCTGTCTAATTAGATCCTAGACCGTCGCCGGAGGTGTCTCTTGGTAACTGATGTAGGTGCAATGGACACTTCTGTCAGCATAGAGCAGTCAAAAATAATATCTGTCATGGTTTTTACAATCGAAAAATAAAAGTCATGTTCCACTTTAAACCGTTCCAACCACAAGATTCAGATGCCGAATACCGTCCCGCTCCCACCGCAGTTTTACATTCTGACCACGGTAGTCTATAAAGATCGTCCAGATGGAGGTTCCATAATGCGGGGCCGCAAACCGACCCTGAAGCATACTCTTGCAATATACCTGTAGCATGCCCTTCGTTTCAATAGCCACATGTTGGGCGTACTCACTTGTCGAACACGTCCCGCACGGCGCGCTCGCTCTGGCCGATGTACTTGGAGAGCAGCTCGGGCCCCTTCACCAGCAGCAGGCGAACGCCGGCAGCGCGCGCCAGGCACGAGCCTACGTGCGACTTGCCGGCGCCCGGCGGCCCGTACAGCAGGACGCCGCACCCGCGCGCCGGGAACAGCGCCGGGTACTGGACGCAAGACACCAACATGTACAGAGCAGCGTGTAAGCTGAACAAAAATGGAGGTCGTCCGCGCTAGACACAACCGCCCAAGGTATGTTCAACTTACACTCCGCGATCTGTGGCATTTATTTCCTTCCTTAGCCAAATTACAATACTAATCCCTAGGTTCACCTGTCTGTCCGTCCCTATTTTACAGTGATTTTACTTGTGGGCTCTGAATACCGTTTAGATGAAATTAGAAACATGGCGAGTTTCCATCCATAAGCGACTGTCAATAGAATTTCGAATATTTACAGTGCAGTTTTTGAGGTTCTACACATCACGCAGGGGGTTATTGCATACATCTTTAGATATAACGTTGTAGGGGATTGCACTCAAAGAGTGTAAAAAAATCTTTATTAAAAACACAAAATATTAAAGGAGCAACGCCAACCCGCCTAATCCCATTAATATTAGGTATCTATATTCAGAGGCGCCGCCTAATTAATGCTTTTTTGTAGAACAGTTTACATGCGCGCAGTAAACGCTTCTTCCATGTCTGTCTACACTCGATAAACTCACCATTAGCGGCCAGAATATGCATTCAGTAAGTTCTTGCTTCACTTCGTCCATCCCGCCAACTGGGCCCCAGATGTCGAACGCCTTCGCCTTCTCCTCGTCTCTGGCCGCGTCCTCGACGAGCCGCGGCATCGCTTCTCCTTCTTCTAACAAACAATACAAAATTATTGAGCACTAGAGGTACTAACGCGACTTCATCAGCGTAGTATTTTCCCTTATTGTCTGAAGGGGGATTATTTTTGGAAAATGATATATACCTATGTTTAAACTCAGGTCTTTAACCATATAATAGACAGACAGACATTCGCATTTATAATAAGAGTATGGATTAAATATCGCCGGTAACGGTGATGGTGTATCTGTTAAGAATGCGCGTCCCTTTGTGCAACAATCCAACTGAAAATTTCCTTATTAAATTTCATTTAGTTATTTTTAAAGTATACGCATAGTAACATAAATTTTAAAAATCTATAACATAACCTATATATTTGTATCTTCATATATTTTTTACAAACCCCTATGTATTGACAACACAGCTGCCTCAGTTGGTAACGTGGCGGTTAGTCCGCGTGTTATGCCAGAGGTCGCGGGTTCGAATCCCGTGACCCCTGGCATAACACGCGCAATAATAATTATATGTTTATTATATGTATTTCTATAATAAAAATCTTAAATATATAAAATTTCTTAAATCTATAAAAACATTAAATATATTTCCATTGTCTAGTACATGTAACACAGGTCCTTATGGTACTTAGCACAGGGCTAGGCTAACGTGGTGTGATAAGACCACAGATATTATTATTATAGATATAAACCAATTACTCTTTAAGTTATTCTATCTGAACACTATGATAGAAGATGTACTTGGTACTCTCCTCAAAAACTAGAAAAATTAGCGAATCATCTTCTTTATTAATATCTTTTACTATACCGCTGTTTAAAGGAGTTGTCTTTCAATAAAAATACAATTAGGTGTACTCCTGCTAAAAGATTCCAGTCATGGGCTACTGCAATGAATTCTTATCACAACCTCACCCTGCCTGAAGGACATCCGATCGACTGGGTGGGATGAGGAGACCAAATCACACGTTACACTTATTTTATTTGAGTAGATATACAAAAGAGAACTTACTTTTTTTCTTGACAGCTTTAAAAATTTTCTTATTGAAGTAATCGACGATGTCCCGAACATTCGACCCTGGCGTGTCCATGGCCAGGCGATTCACGTCATCGTCCTCTACTAAAAAAGTTTCTCGGATCTTGTCGTTCAGCAAATGTTTGAAAAGTTCGGCTCTTTCATCCTGAGAATACACAATATGGTATCACATCACACTTCACTGATAAGTGAAAAATACTCTAAACTTTGTAAGAGATGTTGTCATGCTGTATTGCAATTGTCATCAAGTTGCACCAGTTTCTTGTTTGTCCCCCTATATTATAAAAAATCTTATTATAGAAAAAACGCCGACAATATATTGTCAGCTGCAATTCAGAAATAGCACCACTTTTACAAAAAATTGCACAAATATATTCTTCTTCGTTCTAGTTTTATTCTTTTTCCTGCCGCGAGGAAACGCATTTACACGCCGATACTGGGGCCCTTGGTTGTGCCCAGTGCCGAATACCCACAAAAACAACTGCGAGTGCCGCCAGTGACGCCAGTGACGCGCCCCAGAACCACAATTCATCAGGGCTCCTCGACGGCTAGGCAGTCCCCAAAGCGAGGTCCCTCCACCACACTAGGGATGTCCCGCACCACAGGATAACCAAACTAACTTTGGGACTGTGCAATGGGGTGAGTTCCAGCCTCGCCCATTGCCCTGTGCCTCCTCCTATTGCTTTTTTGTCCCTTCTTCTTATAAGAGGGGTATAAAGAGCAGCCCCCACGGTCCTAATCTTATCCTGTTTCTATATCAGATGATATGGAGGTACCCTCATCTAGGTGATTGGACGAGGGCGCTAGGTTTTACACAGAAATGCAGAAATATACAATAAAATGGCTATTAACAAGTTATACTTGGCCTATTTCTGGGATGTCGAAGTGTGCAGTAAAAAGAGGGCGCCCGTTGAATTGACGCAGTGTCGGGTGCAAGTTCTTGACGCTAGACGCAGTCAGCAGCACGCACACGCCAGCGCACGTCTGCAACATCTTCTTTATATAGACTGCCAACCTAAAAATATACAATATTAATCTATGTAATTACCCCCTTTTTTAGGATTCCGTACCTCAAAAGGAAAAAATGGAACCCTTACAGTATAACTTTTTGCCCGTCTGTCTGTCTGTCCGTCTGTATGTCTGCAAAGACCTTTTTCTCGTGAACGCGGGGAAGCATCAAATTAAAATTGACGTCAAACACTGGCAGGCATGCAACGTCTTAAAACCCTGAAAAAGTTGTACTTCTAAGACAATGCAATCAAACGATATAGCCGTTTGTGTGCAAATTTTCTATGGGACCGCGCAAGCTAAAACCTAAATACCTACTTGCGTTTAACCTAGAATCATACAATTTGGCAAGAAGTAAGAACTCACAAAACAAGTATAGGCATAAATCCGAGAATTTGTGCCTGTTTTTAATGTACAACTGTAATGTGCAAGATATAGTAACACATTGTAGGAACAGATAGTGCCATGGTGCATAGGAGATAGTGCCATGCTGCATAGGAGGAGGTAGTGCCATGCATAGTCATCACGACGTCATACTACATCCTCCAATGCAAGGAATTTTGCCGACACGACCGAGGAGGTACCTCTCGCTCACATAATAAGACCGTAAAGTGATATTTTCAGTGTCGCATTTCGTGCAGTTTGTGAGTAGCCGGTAGCCCATTGAGGAGGGGAGGAGGGCAACGCATCGGCACAGTAATTATGTGGATGTTCATGGGCGTCGGTAGTCGTAAAAAGGTTTCGATAGCTCGTTTGTCCCCCTATTCTATGGTGCAAGGGGCGAGGATAGGAACCTCGCCCCATTGCACTGTCCCAAAGTTGGTGGGGTTGTCCTGTGGTGCGGACAACCCCTTAACGGACTTAGGGGGCTGACTAGCCGTCGAGTTACCCTGATGATTTGCTTTTCCGGGGCACCTCACCAAAGGCGGCACTGATGGCACTCGCGGTGGTTATGCGGCACTATAATGTGCCGCGAGCCCCACACACCACTGGACACCACCCAGAGCCGTTTCTCCGCGTCAAGAAAAAAAAAGGTACTGAGGACCATGATGTCACAGGTGGCAAGACTATGGCCACTTCGGGCATACTACAATCCCGGACAATGTAATGCGTGCTCAGAATAATCTGAGAAACATTTAATAACAGTTGCCCGACCTGGGGATCGAAGCCAGGACCCCACGCGGCTTAAGTTCGTAACAGGCGACACCCGCACCGTTACACCACAGAGGCGATACACCGTTATGTATTATGCCTTAACAATAATGTTTTAGCACGTAGTGTCATGTTGTATTGCAGCCAAATTCGGCCTACACGGCCAGGGTAACTCGCGCTCACATAATGGCACAGTAAAGTGTCAGCTTCGCTATCGTGTTTTGTTATCGTACGGTTTGTGAGTAGCCGGTGGCTCATTGGCGAGGAAAATTCCTTCTCCCGGCAAAGCATTTCCCTAACAATATTGCAGATGTATATGGGGGTCAGTAGTCATAAAGGGGCTCCGACTTCACTTCTGTCTCTCTATAATATAAAAAGAAGCAATTGTAAAATTCACCAACAATGGATTTTGATATAAATCATAATTTACCTTTGATAGTATGCAATGTCCTGTGGTGAAGAGCCCTCCATATTAGGTGGCACCAGAGAATCAAAATCATCACAAATGAGTACCGCTGGACTATGTTCTTGGCACATTAGTATTGCTTTCCCTAACACTTCAGGTATGTCCTTACGTCCTTTCAAAGATCTGCAGTGAAGTAAGTGAGAACAAATAGTTATATCTTTCTGGACTATGTGACAAATTGACGACTTCCCACTACCACTGCAACCTAAAGACCATTATTTTAATTATTTTTTAACATATTAATTTATTACAATATCTTACAAATTGACTCAATGATTGCATCTCAGCTGGAAGAAGTAGTGTCTCGAAAAAAACGTAAGGTATACTTTGTCATGAACGAGACAAACAGATATTTGGAAAGACAGGGCTTTCCAAAGCAATAGAAAATAATTATTATAAATAGGACATATAGCCATAATTCCCTCACCTGTTATCAAGATGTTACTTTTGATTTCAGATATGCCTTTAAAGTTGGCCTCTCTGTGAATTTCAAAGTTTATATTTGCAATCACCTTTTCAACCAATTCTTGCTTTGACTTCATTGTTCTACAGTAGTTTTTATAGTCATAATCTAAATCTGAAACAACTGGCTTTGGTAAGATGAGATCTGTGTCGGTCAAACACTTGGCTGATACAGTGCAATGTCGAAATGATTCTGAATTTAACAAAGTGTACTTGATGTCTGGTCTGAGTTTGAATCTAAGAAAACCATTACTTATTTGCATATTCTGTTTAACCATATTATCATTAATAAGAAACTTTTTACCAGAGTGTGTATAATCAACTACACATTTTTTAAATTTCTCTATAACCTCCGTTTCATTCTGAACTTTTTCTGTATATGTAACAATGTCTATGTGTTCTGGTTGCTCCACAGAATCACCAAGAATATTAAATATAATCTTCGTACCATTTTCTATATTTATTATTAAATTTAGAATCTTTGGTATAAGTACTGTTGGTATGTATTGATTATATACTTCCCTGCAGAGACTTCTATATATAACATTGTCTATAGGCACAATTTCCACACAAATGCCATCTATTTGATTACTGTTATCAACATCATCATCATCTTGCAATATTGATGGGATTTTTGCCATAGTGGCCAGTATAACTGTCAAATCTTTGTATTTATCTCCCAACAAATCTTCATGCATAAAGACAGTATAAGGATGTATCAGATTTTTCTTACCATCACCATCCAAAGGCAATGCTCTTAAAATTAGCCTCTGTGATACATTGAAATAGGTTGAAAGCATACTGTTATGGATTTGTCCAACACTATTAAATTTTAGGTCTTTATCTTTACTAGAATCAACTGGTGATAAGTGCTGTTGAGAAGCCCCATGCATAGTATTGAAAGCATCAACTTTAACATATACTCTGCTATCATGAACTAAAATTCCTGTTTGTTTTGGTGTAAACACAATGGGCATAGATGATGATATCCATACCACAGCTTTTTGTTCAGCGACTACTAAGCGCAGTTGATCCAAAATTCTAAATTGTAAAATTTCTGCATTATGTTCCTTAAAATAAAGAAATTATACCATACATATAGTAAAAAACATAACATTAAGGAAACATTTCAGTTACTTGAAACTAACATTTACCCTATCATTATAACTATTAAATTAACTAAAATTTGTTTGTTTTGGTGTAAACACTATGGGCATAGATGATGATATCCATACTACAGCTTTCTGTTCAGTGACTACTAAGTGCAGTTGATCCAAAATTCTAAATTGTAAAATACTAAGACAGTTGAAAGCAGTGCTTATAAATAAGCAATGAATTATATAATCCTTTATGAAATTGGTAATAACCCCAAGCTCAGTATCTAGGCTAAGTCGGGGTTTTAATAGATACAGATAAAAAAATCAGAAGATATAGATAAAAAAATCAGATGCAAATTCCTACATGAAATAATTATATTGCATAAACCTACCAATATATCTTGATCATCTGGGCTGTCCGCATCAATATACAGCTCACTCAAAACTTTTACATCCACAAATGGTGACACAAACACCTCCAATCCCTCATCTAGACCCAACAACTTGCTATATATAGGATTACAAGCTATATGTCCTTCTGGAATAGTGTTTGTAAACACAGCCCATAACACTATTGGTTTGTCTTTTGGCAAAATCTGAATACACTTTGACTAAAAAAAAAGGAGAGTTTTTAACTACGTACATATTGACTCTACTTTTGTGTAAAGTTTAAGAACTGAAAAGATAGACATAAGTAAACACTAACTAAACTTTGAGTAATACGTTAATTACAGTTGGTAAGTATTAACAAGTCTTCGTTATTCACTATTACTATCTTACAAATTTATTGCTACAAACCAGTAGTTTCTATATGCTACATTTATATACCCTTTACCTGTTCATTGTTAGAAGAATACTTTGAACTAATATAACCAAAACAAGACCTTTCGTATGTATAAGACACTTTAAGTCGTACTCCACCAATCATGTTAAATATATAGATAAGATTAATCAATAGAATTCAGATTTTAAAATGAATTTTATAAATATTGAAAAAAAAAGAACTGTTTCTTTGTAAACAAATTCACACGACATCGAACAGTTGACAATTGATGTTAGACACTGACATTGAATGTTTTACATATACTTTTCGAGTAATTCATTTAATGAAGATTTATTTCCTCTACAAAACATATACATCTATATATATATATATATATATATATATATACGGTCACAAACTATATCTTCACTTATTCTATTACTCATTATTTATTTAACTTTACATATACAGGGTTACATGAAGTAATATCGAATATTAAAGGACGTTATTTTTTAGGTCATTTCTAATGGATATATTCATATCATACTGTGTCCGAAACCTTTTAAGATTTTTATCAAAAATCCCCTTATTTTTAATTTTTGTCACTTTTTTTTGTGACTGGAACATCTAGAGTGTTTTCCCAATGCGACTCTTTAGAAGACACTCCAGTCTATAAAATGATCTTCAAAAGCTGAACTTAACCTTAACAGTTTTGAAAAGACAGCTCGACAAAATTCAGAGTTGAAGAATTTTCACTAAGCGTTATTAACTTTAAAGAGATATAATTTGTAGAAATGTATGGTGCTCACTCTACACGTTATTTTAAAAACATCTGCTTTCTTTAGCTATGCAAAAAGGTAAAATAACAATTAAAGTAAGAAAGATAGGTTTTGGGTTTAGGCTAAAATTGCTTGAAAGCTAAAATGAAACAAAAAATTGAAGAAAAAAATTATAATTCATGTTCCACATGTCCCCCACCATTTGTTATGCAAATTCTCATTGTTTTTCTTAAATGACTTTTTACTACTGATGTTCGCAGACTTCGCCTCATTTCTTCTGCCGCATTGATATTTTATTCTCACAAACATCCAAACTTTCGATCGTAGCCATTTAAATTTAAACTAAATTTTTCATATGGCCCCGCACGTAAAAATCCATCTCCGTTAAATCGGGGCTCTTCGTTGGCCATTCCAAGGATCCGCCGCTTCCGACCCATTTATTAGTATTACTTTCATCCAGCCATGCTTCTTATGTAGTGAGCTGGACAGCCATCATGTTGATAAAACATGTCTCGTCTCAAAAGAGATAAGTTTTTTTATCAAAGATGGTAACTTCTCCCTCAAAAAGTTTTCGAATGTCTCGCCATTTAAGTTATAGGGCAGAAAGTATGGTCCGACCAAGACTGTTATGCCCATCCACACGTTCAGGCTGAATCTCCTTTGTGATCCTTTGATTCTTTTTTTTTTAATCTTTAAAAGGTAACAGGTATTAAACCGGATTCTTTCGTACCTATCAAAGTTCCGTTACTTTACAGCTCCTGGATGTTTTCAAATAACATTATTTTAGGAATATTAATTATTATAAAATAATATTACAAATTTTACTAAAATTTAAAAGGTCATTTTGTAGGTACTTCAATAGTCCCCATTGTATATTAAAATATTTTTTGCCAAAATTTAAATGTTCCGATCATAACACTGATAGATAAGTGACACCATACGCAGTTAAAATTCGACATTTTGGTTAATACAGAAGAAACATAAAAACAAATTACTATCTTCACTATTTTTTATGCAAGGGCAGGGTTTTGGCTGTCATTTATTAATTGCTGGACATTATTTTATTAGTTCGCATTACTGAAAAGATTTAAGAGAGAGCAAAATTCGTCTTAGCAGTCTAAGTAAGAACTCTTAGATAGATGACATTAAAAAACCGGTTGTCTGTAAGTAGGTTTACGGACGATAACATTTTACGTTATAACTAGACCTGCCTATGGCTTCCCCTATCTTTAAAAATTTAAAATGTTATCGTCCTTAAGACTACTTACAGATAACCAGTTTTTGTATTACTTCCCTATGCGTCTTAGATCTTGTATTAAATGAATTAAGATGGGTTTGAATACCCCTAGGTCATGGCTATCTATGTATGTTTTGTATATAATCTGTGTATCTTAGGTATTCCCATAATAAAAATCTTAAATACATTACATTTCATAATTATAAATAATATTAAATATATTACCGTTGCCAAGTACAAGGAAGAAGAACAGAAGTAATGTAACAGAAGTCCTTACGGCACTTATCACAGGGCTAGGCTAACGTGGAGTGATAAGTCCACAGATTATTGTTATTATATATTAGTATTATCTCTATGGTGTATGGTCAGTTAGTACACTAATCATCTAATCTAAGCTTTACCGAAGATTGTGCAAATTAACTTGCAATTTTACTATAGACTATACAGTGGTGTAAAAGTAAGGGAACCCGCATGTGTTCTGCACTTTTACAATGAGTACCTATTACATTCGTATAGTGACGTTACTCTTTACTTTTGATACATTTTAACACGGAATACAGCATCGCATTGAGATTCGGTTCGTATCTCGTATTGCGTACGCGTGTCGTACATCGCATTTTTCATGATTTGTAGAACTCCTAGATCCGTGTTAAATAATCTAAGGTAGAAACGTATTTAAAAATTAAATATATACGTAATTAGTACTTATTTTTCATCAAATTTTATTTTGAATCAAACAAATTTTCAAGTTAAAAAAATGTTTCATTTAATGGGTAAACGTTGGAACTACAAACAAACTAGACGGAATATAGCACTAAATTAATAATTTGAATAAGTAAAGGATAATTCTATACTATTTTCACTAGTTCATTGACTAAAATGACATAACTTGCGACTGGTTCCGACTAATTTATCATCAGTTAATTTTCAATATAATCATTATAAAATATTATGTTCAAATTTTAACATGAGTTTCCATCAAGAAGTGAGAACACATTCCGTAAATTATAAATTTGTTTAATCATTTTTAACTATTTTGAAAATATTAATCGGAAAGAGAATAGAACTTAAAGCAAAAAATGTGTATCGAAAAACTGCACAAATTATATAGAAAAACTGCTCATGCGTACTGAAACAGTTGTATTGAGTAATAGACATGCGAGAAACGAGGTGCGTGCATGGGTAACGAATTTGTACTCATACGTACTATATAGACGCATTGGTACTCGATACCTGTTAGAGAACCGACACGCGTTACCGTCGGCCGAAGTACGTATTGCAAGTTCCGATGACGCGATAGCAGTTGCTAAATCCACCCTTGATCACAAGCAAAGACACACCACGACACGTATCCGCAGTAAAATGCCAATAGGGTGAACTAAGGGATAGCAGTTTTTAGTATCTCAGGTCGTGAAGCGTAGTTATCGCTTCACGACCTGAGTTCGACACACACTTCAGGCAACCTTGGCTGGATGGTGCATAAATACAGTTTTCCTGCTATATACACCGCTCGTATATAACCAATAAAAATATAACCAATGCCATATACACCGCTCGTACCGGTCGAGCGATGCAACCTTACATATAGTGACACAGTTATAACACATATGTCTGACAGAATGACAAACTCATACACCGCTTAAGGAAACCGTAAGTTGAGAGCTTAGATCTTTAGAGATAAAATAACGCGACTTTAGAGAGTTCTAATAATAATAAATAAATCAAGTACACGTCTTTTTGCTGATTTGTAGCTCAAATCAACCCCTCCCGTCAGAGGTAGGGGGAGGCCGGCCTCCTTAGATAAGCCAAACATTAAACGAGCTCAATTATCCTTATCCACGACACCGCAATTTAAACGGCATCGTGCGCGTGCCGTCTCACTACTGTGGGGAGGGCAACCGGTTCCCCATTTTAGATCCCAAAAATAGTTACTATAGGGTACGCCCAGAATCAACCCGGTACATCTCTTCCTATCTAAGGAAAGGAGGGTGGTCTGCCCCCCTATCGTCTCCCCAAACCTGGAGACACAAAAGTCTTCGCTAGTCAGTCGAACTGTTAAGGCTGGACAAGCGCCGCTAGCCAGTAGTAGGTCCCTCCGAAAAAAAAAACTTGTTGACACACCACAACACCAGTTTCTCAGTACTAAATACATACGGTTGGCCATAGCTCTAGATTTATGAATATGTGTGTATAAGCTTTTAGCTAACTGCTTGGTTCCTTTGAAGAAATTTTAAGTATACTTTTAATTTATGGAACAATTCATAAAAGACTATCAATTGAGCACATTTCACTGAATTTAATTGATTTAAAAAAAAATAGTAATACTCGTTGAGATAATATAGAATCTGGAAATCATAGCGATAATATGAATACAGAAAGTAGGTCTAAGTCGAAAGAGACCGCAAATGTACATTGTCTTTCTTCTTTTTCATCCAATTAAATCCGTGCAGTAGCCGGTCCGGGATGGATGCGAGTAGCAGGAGATCGGTCGTCTTGGCGATCATTGGGAGAGGCCTTTGTCCAGCAGTGGACCAATAAGGGCTCGTAATGATGATGATATACTTATTACAATTTGATTGTTATCGAGAATTAAAATGAATAATATCAATGTTATAAATAATAAAATATGGCAAATGTTTTTTTTCCATTGTATATTTGTGTAATTATTATGATTTTTACATTATTCAATCATCGAAATTAATTTAATGTTCTAACTAAAATTCTTTTTAATGTAACTTACAATCATTTTATAATTTTAAAGACTCGATTGTCATTGTTAAGTTATGTCGACTTTTCGCACATCGACAGACCCTAGTCAAAAACTCAATCTGCTGACAACATCACTAATTTAAAGTAAATTGCAACGGTTTTTGTTGCTGTTCGGTTGAAGTATTTATGAACGAAATTTTGAAAGAAAATCCTCCGATAATAAGCCTGTTTTAGTGAATTACCGAATCTAGAGTACAACATTTAAACGGTGCTGTGTTATACGTGCAGTAAGTAATAAAATAATACTTATTATAAATTATTATCGGCGCCTATGAAGTTTCATCGTTCACTTGTTTTGCATCCTTCATTGGTCGTTACAAGTGAGAAATTTAAATTTACATTCAGTCATTTGTGAACTAGTATTTATATTAAATAAAACGATTCTAGAATATTAATAAACAGTTACACGTGATAACGGAAACAAAACTTACAGTAATCCACAATGGCGCCAACTAGGTTGGCATCGAAGCCGATAGGCGTCAATGAAAATGTGAATGGTATTTTAAACCAAGGAATTACGACAAGGAGTAAACAATTAGGTACTCTGAAAACTTTCAAAGGCAGTCTCAAAGCACCAAACAAGCGCAAAGCTGATAGTCCATTAAAAGACACCATAGCAAAAAGAGCTGCCTTTGGAGACATCACAAATGCATTCAATAAATCCAGTGCTGCAAATGAAAAAGGAATAGCTGCTAAAAAGGTCGTGGTGGAAAGTAAAGTGCTCCCAACACTTAAGGTTTTTATATCTTTTAATTTTTTTCCCTATCTTAAACATTTTTGTCTAATTTTTGCATTAAATAATGATTGTATCAGTAAATATAAATAATTTTTGATATTTTTAACCAGCATTCCATCTACCTCAATAGGTCAATGAACTTTCCCTCCGAAACACCCTTTTCTTTGATTTGTAACATAACAGGTTTTCATGAAGCCTTTACTTCATTAGTTTTTCATTTTGAAGAAAGCATTAATTTTATAAATTAGTACTTACATAAAAGAAAGAATGTTACAAAGTTAACATCCTTTTTTATTAAACAAATAGTTTGTTTTCACTTTCGTTGACTTGGAAGTTGTATGTAGGATTTTGCTCAAAGAAATAAATCACTTTTTATTATTATTTTTTTATTCATAAGATATAAACGTAATATATGTTTTTAGACTATCAAGCCACAAGCAGTTAATGGTAATGTGAAGATATCAAAGACAAAACAATTTCAAAAAGTTGCCACAAATGCTATTGAAACTGTGCAAAAACATTTTGCCAAAGATCCACCTAAGCCCATTGCTACTCGAGCTCAGAATGGTATCCTTAAGAACATTGACAAGAAAGAGAAACTTGTGGGTAAAGAAAATCAAAATCATTCTGCTAAGTCCGGACAAAGTGATATATCAGAACCTTCATTATATATGACCGCTTTGGAAAACATGTGAGTACATGTATTTATTAATCTCACATATTTTTTAGGAGACATTAATATGCCACATTTTTGTGTGTGATGTGTGGTTAATCCATGTAAATTTTGTTGACAATAGTTCATGTGTCCAATTTATATTATAACTTAAAATAATAATTAAAATGTAAACACCAGATATATGGTGTTTACAACTGAGTAGTAATATACATTTGTTTGGTTAAATTTACTATACTTGCTATTGGCTTCCTCGGCAGCACTTGAATAATGACTGGTACTTTATAAATTATTATAATTGTTTTTGTCTTTTTATAGCAGATACAAGGTAGACCCAACCAATATCAATTAACTTCTATCGCTAATTTGCTGCCCTCCTTCACCCTATGGCACTCACCATGCACCAGCTGTGCACATGAAATTTTAAAACAGTAAAAAAAAAAAGTATAACTTTGACTTCATTTCTCAGTTGTGATATTTTCCTTAAGTTCACTCCTCATACCCCATAAGAGACATTAAGCGAGACCCTTATGGCTCCATAAGGTTTTAATGTATTTTGTTGTTTTTGATAAGGATGATTGTAGTTTCTTGTTATTATATTTTTCTCTCTTTCTTTCTTACTTTGATTATTTCAGATAAATAAATTTGTCAATCAATGCATTGATAATATTAAATTTATTTTTATCATCATCATCAGCAGAATGTTGTCCATTGCTGGACATAGACCAATGCCATAGGTCACATTCACAAGCCACTAGCATTCAGCGGATCCCTGCCATCTTATTATTCTTATAGTATCAACAATTTATTGGTCTCTTTATCTCTATATTTTTTAAGATCTTATAATATTGTATGTATTATAAGACCATAAAGGAAATATTAATAAATATTTTTAATATTAACTTAATAAAAATACACTACACATACACTTCACACAGTTTTGCAAATGGTACCCCATCAGCAGCTGAGAGATTGGCACTGAATAAAATTACAAATGAAAATAGCTGACTGTTATATACTAAAACAGATTGGTAGAAAGGGTTGGTAGAACTAAAATTTGTCAAAGAGGTACCTCCCTGGTCATGCCAACCCAATTCTGCATGACATTATCTCTACCTAAATGATGATCATAGTCTATTTTGTGGGGGAAATTCTGCTACATTTTTTTTTAAAGTACTGCACTATATTGTTGTTTCATGCAGTTCATGATAGTTTGTTGGCACATTTTGGAGTCATTTTCTAAGTTATTTTTGATAATAATAATAATGTTAATTTGTGGCTTATCACACCCCATTAGCCTAATCATGTGCTAAGTACCTGATACTGAAATTTTATATACCTAGACCTATGACCATGGTGGGGCTCAATCCCGTGACCCATTTTGTACACTTTTGTAGTCCCCCTTTAGTTGGTAAGTAGCTTAATAAGCATTTTAAAACATTTCATAAATTTCTGGCATATGGAGAAATTAGATTGCTTGTTATTGTTCGAATTAAAACTGAATTACAAAAAATATAAATATTATCATCATCATCAGTAGCCAGAACACATTAGGCCCAACTCAATCAAATATTATAAAAATAATAAAATTTTCAGTAGTCCAAATGAAGTTTCAAAAGAAGAATGTAAAGTAATTAGTGAAAAATTAGATAAAGTCAATTTAGAAGATAGCTCTTTTATTGAAGAGCATGACACTCCCAGCTCCGTGCCTGAAAATGTAGTTGACTTTGATAAGGAGAATTGGAATGACCCCTATCAAGTTTCCAACTATGCTATGGACATATTTAACTATTTGAAAAGCAGAGAGGTAAGGCTGTTCCATTTTACACTTTAAATCATTTACATTGTAAAGTATAGCACTTATTGACATATATTATTGACTTACTTGTATTGGCTGAGAATACTAACATTGCATTTTTTACACTGAGAATAATAATATTGCTTTCAAAGGTTCTCATGGTTATCTATTTTCTAACTACTTTCGGTTCTTATCTTATTCTGTACAATAAATATGTATTTTTAAGTAGAGAATGTACATTCTCCAGTTATGTAAAGTATTTATGCAAGAGAATACACATAGCGCGAACATGTTATATTGATGCTCCACCCGCCCTAACACTTTATGATTCTGACGATTCTCATGCAGTGTCATCTCATTTTATTACCCATATAGGTTTATGTATTAATTTTTTAATGTTTACTTCCAGCCTAGTTTCGTAATTGACGATTACCTCCAAAGGATGAAGGGCATAACTGCTTGGATGAGAGCACTTCTTGTGGATTGGATGGTGGAAGTTCAGGAGAGTTTTGAATTAAATCACGAGACCCTGTACTTAGCAGTGAAACTAGTAGATCTGTATTTGACAAAATCAAGTAAAACACAACCTGAAAAGGATCAATTGACAAAAGAGGAACTACAGCTACTTGGTGCATCGGCATTATTCATAGCATCCAAATATGACGTAAGCCAAAGGTTTTATATCTTCTATAATGTATAGATTTTCAAGAGACATTCTTGCTAGTTTTGAAATACCTCGTGTTAACCTAGTTTTCCTAATGCTCACTCTAGAGTGTTGCTTAGTGTAGTAGCTTACAGTTATGTAGCAATTCAATTTGGAGAGTCCAGATTCAATAGTACAATGTATATTTTTTAAATAAATGGATTTCAAGTACATGATGTACTTGAAAGTGAATTAATAATTACTGTTTATTATAGGAGCGTATACCTCCACTTGTTGACGACTTCCTGTATATCTGTGATGGTGCCTACACATTGAATCAGTTGCTCAAAATGGAAATGAATATTCTACGTGTCATAGATTATAGTCTCGGCATACCATTGTCATATCGATTTCTGAGAAGATATGCAAGGGTATGTATTTAGTTTACTTTTGAATCTTGATATTAATTTAGATGTTTTGTAAATATAGTGATTAGTAAAGCAATTATGATGATGGCTGAGTTATGCCAGATATAGTGTCATGTAAAAGCGTCACCAATGGGGAACCTAGGCTTGTAGTAGTTACTAAATGTATTTGTGCTCTTGAGTTTACTCAACTGGAACATTTTACATTTTCTCTCTCCCCTCCCCATCCCTGGTGACATCCTTGGGTGTTCTATATAGAAAATAATGGAAAGTTAAGAGATTACAAGAAGTATAACCGGTAAGTTGCTAACGCCACTGGTCTCAGCTATCAGCATTGGCAAAGGCGCGATAACAGTACGAGAGCTGCCTGATATTTTCCTTTGTGTTCTAAGGCATAAAAGTTTCATGAGCATCATTAATACATCTGAATGCATTTAATACCTTCATAAAGAGACTTCGCTATACCAATACTTGTATCTCGTATAGTGATGGGAGTCATTTTTCTGTCAGTGTGCTCGCGTGTCGATGCCAACGCTGACGCTGGCGCGTTTCGTGCTGGAGCTGTCGCTGCTGGAGTACGCGCTGCTGCCCACACGTGACAGCCTGGGCGCCGCTGCCGCGCTCTACCTGGCACTGCGCATGAAGAACCTGTCCCGCTGGACGCCCACCCTGCAGTACTATACGGGTATGTGTGCGCCGTGACGACAGAATCACAGCGTTATCATAAGTACCATTATCTTGTAAAGTGGTAGTGCTATTGCTGAATTGCAGGCATATTGACCGGGACGACTCGTACCTCTGGCTCAGAAGAGCTCGGTGTGAAGTGACCGACAACTACGCGGTAGAGTTTCTTTCTGTGGGTGAGAGTCAGGTTGCTTCTAGAATGAAAGAGAAATATAAAATAGTAAAATTTAAAAAAGTGCGGGTTATTCGGTACATTCAACTGCCAAACGTCTAAATACATTGAAATGCGATGATATATACACCTAAGTCCCCAACTACTTGTTAGTCTACTCAAGCTACACGGGTATAGAAACGGCTACTGCATGATATCGTCATCTCCCTCCCTTATTAACATGAATTTACTACTTCATGGCAATCGTGCGTGTGCGTGACGGTTGGGTTACCGTCTATATATGCCTTTTATCTGCAGAAGCGAACCCCCCTCTTTTCCGCAGATGGGGGTCAGGCTCTGATTTTTCACACCCACTATAGAGACATGTGAACGAGGTAGGACACCTTGTTCTTGAAACTGTTTTGATTTAGCTCAGATCCAAAAATAACTCGTAAAAAAATTACCCCATCACCTATGCATGCTCTCCGAGAGCATCACTTTTTGTGGCAATGTGTCATGAAATGTAATTGACAAATGTAAATTTGGGTGTTCTAATTTCAGGGTATTCATTGGAAGACATATTGCCCGTAGCTGTCGCACTAAATGCGACTTTACACAAGAAGCCCAAGTCTGCTATTAGCACAGTCCGCAACAAGTATTCACACAAGATTTTTTTTGAGGTGGCCAAGTTGCCTCTGATCGAGGATGCCGAACTAAGCAGTTGAGTATATTGTGTCAGAGTCGTGTGTGTAACCATGAGGTCTCAAAACTATTTGTAACTTGTGTCACCTTTTACGGCCTATGAATTTGTCCCTAAATATACTCATTGACTATACACATCAAAGATACAAGGTAATTTTTCGCACAGCAAAGTTATAAAATATTCTGATTTGTGTGCTTTTGTCTTTGAATGTTTATTATTATCTTAATGTTTTTGGTATGACGGATTTTGTGGATTTGGACAAATTGAAAAGTAATAACGCTTATATGTTAAATAATTATTTAATGTTAGTCCCCAGAAAATGTGTAAAACCACATCCTTGATTTATGTAGATGATCTTGTTAAATTCTTCAAGGTTTTCATGTTTGGCATAACAATGGTCTTCATTACAATTCATAATAATATTGATAGCATTAAATACACACTACTATGCCTATCGAAAAGGGCATGTTACTTACTGTATGTAAAAATATATTTGGGGAAGAAAATATATTAATGATTTAATAAAAATATAAATAGTAGCTTTAAAATAAGATTCCCTTAGGATTGTTTTGTTGACTAAGAGCTTTAATTTAGGTTTTTCTAAAATCATATGGTGATAAGAAATTCCATTTGTAGTTTCGAGGTAAGTAAAGGCTAAAGAATATTCACCATCTAGTGTGCGACCTTTGTACCAGAGTTTGTACAGATTGTTTATGACATTTTCGATTCGTTTTAGCTATCCAAGGTATGTAAAATTGTACCGCTCCTTGTAAAAGGAGATATGATGTTAAGTAAAATACCAGTATCAATGTTCTGTCTTTGTTAGATGTTCTGGACATGGATGGAATGTTCTAGATTAATATAACCACCGGCTAAAGTGCATTTATTAATATATTACACTGCCATAAAGATGTTAAAGAGTGCTAGACTGAGAATGTAGTGTGAGTGTTAACATGTGCCATTTGTAAATGTATGGCAAGTCGACTCACTTTGGTCAAGGACCCGAGGAACTTATCCTTTAAAACATGGAGTCACTACAGACTGTCTGATTTGTTACGTGCTAAAACGAACATAAACCAAAATTTCACCAAACCCCAGCAGAATAACCTCAATAGATAATAAAACCACATTCCATTTAATATTCTATTGAAATTGTCTTCCTATATATGTAGACAAAATTGAGCAACTTATTGTATTAGATAATATTTTTAGTATAATTATAACGCACGGACACATGTTATGATAGTTAGTACTTGTAGATGTATTGTAAGTTGCAATAAGCTATTGCATTTAACTTAGATTGTAAGTGTCTGCTATCGGACATGGAGTCCTGCATTAGATCTACTAAATTTGTTTGCCATTATAGTACTTGTCAGTGTCGTATGAATGTGCGTAGTCGCCTTTTAGATTTAGGCAGATTAGCAATCGCAGTTTGTTTAGCCTATACTTTGTAGACGTAAAGTTAAAAGTCGGACTTAGTACAACTGAGACGAAATAGGTAGGTATTGGTAGGCAGGCGTTTAAAAAACAGATTTACCTTCCAGACTTTAAGGCATTGCCAACATGTGGGCGATGGGTTGACAGGGAACTAGATCTTAAATATTGCTATGATAAAGAATTGTGTAGCTAAACGTCGCCTAGGCATTTATACAAATTTGATTGTATAGGACAATTATGCCTGTGAAGCAGATGGTGTTGCACATGGTTATTTTAATAATTCGTACAACTTTCAGAAATTGATTTTAATTGAAACTAATTTTAGATAAATATTTGCACCGGACAGAAAGCAAATATTTTGTACATGGTTATGTATCGTATCGGCAATCTTTGCTAGTTATATTTTAATTGTAATTTAATATTAATAATGGATTTTGTAATGTTTTAATTATTTTACATATAATAATTATTCTGAGAATATTCTCATGTTTGTCTCTTGTTTTTTTTTTTTGTAATTTATCACATTTTAAAGAGTACAAAATATTGGTATGTTATGAATGTTGTTCACTAATGGTAAGTTTTAGAATAATCCAATTTTAATACTGTTTTCTTATTTCCTTGATATCATTTGTCATTCAATTTATACAACATGTAAAGCTGTCGTGTAAATAAAAATGATTTTGGTTTGACATCAATGTTTTCTTAAAATGTCACATTAAGTTGTATGGTCTGGGTTTCGCAGTATAATTTAAAAAATATTGATAACAAGCTGATTGTCCATGAGTACATCGTATGGATCAATCTATTTCCTACATTCTCTACGTCTACATCATCTAAATTAATTTTTATTTCTACGCTCTTGTAAAAATATATGACTTGTACCGGACTTTACTTGCAAGGCGCCAACATGAGCACATAAATTTTCCGTTGACTTATACATAGTTGCTAGCCACTGATGGTTTGACCGTCACTAATTATCAATTTCGTCAACTTTCTTGCTCACGGAAGCCCTCAGCCAGCACCTGAGAGGAATTTATGGCGCATTATCTCATAATACACCATTTAAGCACATCTTTGTGCCTGAGCAATTTGTCCAGCAATTATGCGCCATTCTGGAAAAGATATTTGTAAACAATGTAGGCATTAAAAATATGTATACATTTTGAACATGGAACTTCGATCATAAAGTACCGTATGTATTTTAATCATTTATTAAAAGATTTAGCGATATTTAAAATTATGCTGCTACGTTAGCAAAAAGTCCAAAACATGACCAATGTTTCTTATGACCTTCGATATTAAGGTACGAGTTCGAATAGTCTTTTACGATGGAGGTTTGATAAGTTTAAACGTGGCCGCTATCTCACCGATGATCTATGTGGGACAGCCTTCTACGGCTACAACTGAAGATCAGTTTTGTTCAGCGTATGATAGCGTTTAGCGAAAGCGGGACCTAACAGCGGATTCAGACAAGACAATGGTATGAGTCAAGCGCACAAAATCCTCGCATGAACTTGGTCGCTAACGACAAGGCAGCTTTGTGCCCAGTGATTACCTCATACTTTGATCGAACCCAAAAAGTCCGTTGTGTTGATAGGTGCTGTCAAATAATTCAAAGACCTAAGGACAGGCACTTATAGATGAAGAAACGAAACCTTATTGCTGTTATGCGAAAACCGAAAAAGGACCGAAGTTTGATAAAAAAAGGTGGCAGCCTCGTTCTTCAGGTGGACTGGTAATTATGCAATAATTTTTGGAGGGTCAAAAAGCAGATATCCACTGCTACGCTACAGATTTTTTTAAAATAGAATACGAGCAATCTGAGCCTTTGCTACTACCGACGCCCATGAACAACACATAATTACTATGCCGATGCGTTGCCCTGTCAATTTTGTCTGTTGTTTGACTGTACACGCTAATCTCGGAAAGCAATGAACTGATTTTACTGGAACACTTTGTTGTATAGTTCATAACCCTGGGCAACATATATGTAGCATTTGTTTTGAAAACTGAAATATCTCACGTAGAATCTTCAGTGAAAAAATATTTCTATTTTTCTTCATAACTGAAGAAGTACGCGAACAAAGTAACGGACATCAACTCGTTTTAAATAATTATATTTTATCATTCTAAAAAAAAGTAGTTTTCACAAACCATTAGAGAATCCTTTAAAGTGATTTTATATAACAAATAAGTACTTAATTATTATAATAAGCTACTTAGACTTTTTATAGTATAGGGGGCAAACGAGAAATCAGCCGTTTGACTACTCTATAAAATACGAATGTAAATTTCGTACAACATTTTTGTATTTACTTATACCAAAGTACAATGCTATCTATTCAAATCAAGTTTTAGTAGGACGCTAAGTGGGCCAATTATCTACTAAGATACCTAATACAGGTACTAAATGTCTCCCCACCATGGTTCTAACCTTGTGGCGGTGGGGCTGAGTAGCCTGGGGTGATCTGAAACACCTTGGGCGAAGCCAATTGAACCGAGGAGGTGGCGGCTCTTAGTGCCCCTCCTATAAGAAGAGAGGACTAAAGAGCAGGGTGAGGTGCCGCTCTTTGCACCCCTCTTATAAGCGCACGGGGCAAGGGGCGAGAATGGGAACCTCACCACATTGCACTGTCCCAAAGTCCGTGGGGTTGTCCTGTGGTGCGGGTCAACTGCATCTGTGGAGGTGGCATCGGTATCCTCGGGGGCTGACTTGCCGTCGAGGTGCCCTCATGATTGTTGTTCTGGGGCACCTCACCAAACGCGGTAGAGGTGGTACTCGCGGTGGTTTTTGTGGGTATTCGGCACTATATAATGTGCCCCGAGCCCCACACACCACTGGAGGCGCGTAAATACGTTTCCCCGCGTCAAAAAAAAAAGAAAGGTACTAAATGTTTAATATGGAGCGCCTGCAATAGTCGTGAGATCTTTTAAGTTAGGACTTATGATAAATGATACTTCATTTAAAGTGAAATACAGAAATGTACATATGTATATCCAATTACAATGAATCAAAATGCAACTGTGTAATAATATGTAATTATGTAGATACCTGCAGCAATTTATATCTACTAAAAGTTTTTTAAATGAATTTCAAAATCCATACGAGTAAAGAAATCGATGAAAAGATTTTTGGGATATTTTCGCAATATACTTGGATTAGGCTTTCCAAAAGAAAAACCAGAAGTAAATTAACCACGGCAATAAACATTTTTCCTATCTACGGTTACACTTGGGAGTCCAAACTTCATCGATTTACAAAGTATATTTGTAATTGTAATGCCTAACTTTAATAAATTATCGATGTTTGCGAAATGTATAACAGTTTTCATGACCTTGAACTTTGCTTAGATCATCTTAATAAATTATGTAAAATTTTTAGGCAGAGCGGGCTTTATGATTTATAAATTGATTTTTATCCTATACTTTTAGTAAGTACCTATAACGATCGCTTATTCTTATAGGTATTTCGTATGTCTAGTGTATCTGGTGGTAAAGCAGTAGCATCCCACCAGATTCAGAAACTGAAAGAGCAAAGTCTATATTTTTAAACGTTTACGCATTATTTTTATTGGTATTATAGTAATGATAATCATAATGTCTTTCAGAATTTCTTGTGCTGAGCCTTATAATTTGATACCCATATTCCAGTATTCGTAAACATTTTTGTTCACATTCACACAATGACGTAGCTCAGTAAACATGTTTGGTTATCTTTAACGTCATTTATACATGAACACTTGGTTGGGGTTGTTAAGACAAATCTGACGATATCTCAATTATATAAATCCAAAAATATAAATGAGGTAATACATAATATTACGTACGTACAAGATATCCGAAAAAGATACCCCTTCCTATGTAGCGGTGTAAAAATAGGAAATGTTGATTCAGTTATCACAATATAAGCATTTCATTGTACAAACTATATTGCAAAAAAAATAATCCATTATCTAATGCTGGTGATTGTGATTGGACAATCCGGGTGGTGGTGTTTGTTTGTACGTAAGTGTGATGTAAACCTCAGGACAGGAAATAAAACATCTTAGCTTTAATAAATGTACTGTATATTTGTCCGGTAATCATTTTATCAATTTCGACCAATTCACCAATTCATTTGCTGTTACAATAGTGCAGCCATGTGATTTTTTAAAAACACAAATCTGATTTAAATAGGTTTGCCTCGCCACATTTCTTCCGGCCAAACAGGCCAGTTTATAGTACATTTTATTTCGTGTCATTACGACCATTATAAAACAGAGTTCTAACCTTTTCTACAATAACAACATTCGATGGCGCCTACCAATATGGTAAAAAAATATATAACATACATGTTCCAGTTGAACAACGGACACTGTTGCAAATACTTATATGAATATGAAATAATACTTTTATATTAATAAATACGCACAAATTTATAAACAAGAATTGTGATTGAAATGAATTGACTAATTACGAAATGCTTCAAATATTCAGAAAATATCATAATAATAATGAGTATTATAGACATTTGTGAGGGTTTAATTTTTGACTGCTGCTATATTTTCGACATTGTTCGTGATATTAGTCACCCAATTTAATGAATAGCAATATTTTATGTACAAGTGCAACTCTTTAAGGATTCGGCGAAACCTAAGCGACCGACTGCGTAATGACATGCTACCCACGACCGCGAGGCGGGAACGCAGCGTGCGGAGTTGGCAGAGCGCGTCATATGGTCAGACGTGTGCACTGATTAGTGTATACGAGTATCTCTTATTATTTTAACTCCGAAATGAGAGCGGACGCTAATCGAACAAAATAATAACCGACTTTATATGATTAGAAAAATAAAAGATAAAAAAAACTGATGTAAAAACATTATAATTTATTATTCTCTCACTCATGTTAGATATGTGAGACTGACATACTATAAGGAAAGCGTTATAATATGTTATGGTCGTGGGGCTTTAGAACAACTGACTGGACGAATGAGATCGCGGTTCCCGCTGTAATCGCGGAGGTGTGAATGATAGGTTCGCATTGTAGACGCTCTCGTTTCGCGTCCCGCGCACTTTACGCTTAGCTTTAACCGAAGCTTTAAAATTGAACATAATTTAACCGTTTATCTTCGTTTTATCGATATTTCTTCATTAACATCACTACACAGATTTTTAACATTTACCTGCATAAGTCTATTATTAACCTTCAAGACGGCCATTCTTATTAAGTGCGTAGAAGCAGTAATATTTTATGTCACACTTCAAATGTCTGTGAATATTTGAAACAATGTGTCAAGTCGGAAATACAGCGTTTAGTTACACTATTGTAACATAATTATTCGATATTGTTTCACATTCATTAATAATACATAATATACAAGAAAATTGTGTGAACTTGTCTTAATTGGATTTCTTGTGTTTAATATGAGGAAAAGTTGTTACAATTTCAATGTTTTAAATAAGTATATCGTGAACATTTGATATTAATTAGTAAATTTTATGTTCACACATAGTACACAAAATGTTTACACATTCCACAGTTGATTTATCTGCACGGCGGTTACACTGTGTCCATACATGCAATTGTAAATAGCAATGACGAGATTATGTTAACACAACATTATGAGGAATCCACTATGTAATATAGTGAAATATTAGCTTACTGAACGCTACCACTAGTCTAAGAAAGGCGGGATGAATGGGACTTTGTAGTCTCGTAAATATGAGCTTACCTAAGATAATGGCTATGTTGTACAAACTACAGCTATATACACACGTTCACTATGAGAACGTAACTAACTATTTACAATAAAGTTTTGGATGCTTTGGCTATAAACGGGCGTATGATATTCCTATACTAATTTTAGAAGTTCTCCACTACTAGGAACTAAATGTCATTTGCTATCCTTCGTTACAAACATTATGTCGCTTGCATTTTCTTATTAGTTTACTTACTGCCGAGGTGATATAAATAATTTTTAATTACTATAACTGTGATTCCAATTCAAACTAAAACACTACCATCAAGTAATTCAATAATTATTTTAACTGTCATTATCACCCATTAGGGAGCTGGCGTGAAGATGCATTGTTGTTGTTATTATAACTGACCAGTAGAGCCGAAACAAAAACAAATAGTACTCAGTTACATTCGACGTTAATAAATAAACTAACAAATCCTGTAACTAAACCACTTCCACAAACGTTTGCGCCCAACTTTTCGTTTCCTTCAAATTGTCAATATTCAACCAAATTACATGTTGTCCTACTCACTATTAGCTAGGGTTGGATAGTTTGTGATTCTCCTGGGGGCCGGGGGAGTCTATGGAGGATTCGTTCATCGGCTGGATCCTTGGAGACACCGGCCTAAAGGAGTAGTCTAGCGAGTCTGAGTCTGGTGTTCCGGGCGTGGATGGCGTGAGGCGGTCAGTGCAGAGGCGCTTGGACATGGAGGCGTCTCCGTCGTCGTAGCGCCGCTTGCCCGGCAGCACGCACGGCCGGCTCACCGGACTGAACGTGCACGCTCGGAGAGGGTTCGGCGACAGACTCCGCCGCGTCGTGTACTTTCTGGTGGGCGATGGTGATACTACTGGTGAAAACCTGCAAAAAATATATATCAATTTTATTACATGTAAGTACATAACAGCAGAAATCGGCAGTTTCATAATGTACGAATACTGATGGGTATATTCCTATAGATAAACCCCCTAACTGAAGCCTTTGTACGCTTCTAAACTATGTGATTGTTTTCTGAAAAAATTGAGTTCATCAATTGTAGTGAAGAAGACTAAAGAAATTTTCTCCCGCGTCATCGTCAGGTCCCGCTTTTTCCATGAGTCTTGTTCGCCTGAAAAGTGTTCGACTCTCAACACTTGTAACATTCTATCCATCTGTGTAATATTCTTGGTACAGTCTGACATATAATTTTACAACTTTATAATTTATACTTAGTACATACGTAGTGTTGGCCGAATCGTTGAAGTGCTCGCAGGAAATGTCGCACAGCCTAAATGAATCCTCCCGACGTATTGGCCTTAGGATGATCTTGGACAAGACAAAGGTCATGGTCCAACGAACACGTTCTCCCCAAACCGCTCAACGTCGATGGTGCTATTCTCGAAGCCGTAGAAGAATACGAATACCTCGGGCAACTATTGCAATTAGGTAGACATAGCTTCGAGAAGGAAGCCGACAGAAGGATTCGGCTGGGTTGAGCAGCATTCCGGTAGCTCCGGTACATTCTCACGTCGCCCATACCGCAAAAGTCACAAAAGTCTTCAACCAATGCGTTCTCCCCGTGATGACCTACGGTGCCGACACATGGCCTCTTAATTTAGGACTGGTCCGCGACTTTGCGGTAGCCCAACGGGCTATTGAACGTGCTATGTTGGGTGTCTCTCTATAAGGGCTGATAAGGATGAAATGATGATGACAATCATCACTGCTTATTTGTTTGTCTGTAGTGGCGAACGCACGGACTTTAAATTTTCAGATTTTTTCGAACATTTCAATAACAGAGACTGGTAATGAAGCTTACCTCGCTACTCTAGTAGGCGAGTTGGTGAGTCCGCCCACCAGCGTGAGGTCCTCGCACGACTGCCCCATCTGCATGGTGGTGTGTATCTCTCGCTCGTGAGCTACCTCCCTCGTGTTCGTCACGTCCGCGCTCTCCTCCAGCCTCAGCTGGTTTACCCGCACCGGTGTCAGCCGACGTCCAGTCGAGATACTCTGAAATGTTTATATTCATGTTTTATATTAGCATTATTCTAGAAAGTTGTATTTTGGTATACTCGAAGGTTCATATTTATTGTAACCCTACAAGAAATTCACTGGTGTGACCCTACAAGAAATACACTGATATATTAAAGGAAGAGAAAATCAATAAATACGCTTCGGTTTTTTTTCATCTTTTTTGCTACACATCTGCTGCAGATTAGTTTACATATCCGAAAACCCGTTGCATCGCTAGCAAATAGTGTGGAGTGGATGTAGGTAATTCATCCTAAATAACTTACAGGTATGTTGGCAGCCGCGGGAAGAGGGCTGCAGCTGATGCTGTTACTGCGTGTTCGAGGTGAGCTGCTATTTGAGAACATGCTGAAGTAAGACGTACTTCTGGAACTAAACAATTACAACCTTAGTCTACGTTTTTATATAGAATAGGGGGGCAAGTGAGCAATCAGAACCTTTTTACGACTACCGACGCCCGTGAACATCCGCATAATTACTATGCCGATGCGTTGCCAACTTCCCCCCCCCAAATGGGCCACCGTTTACTCACAAACGGCTCGAAACACTACACTGAAGATGTCACTTTACGGCGGTATTATGTGAGCGAGAGATACCGCCCCGATCGAGCCGGCCCAACTCCGTTGGATAGGAGAAGGTAGAGTCATGCACTGTTTGACAAAGTTTATTTGTTTCGAGTTACTTTGGAAGAATTATCCTACAAGCCTAGGACTGACAACACTAAATACATAAATTTTATCATGTATAACATCATAAACGCATTTGCACGTTAAATTCCACGCGAGGTATTTACGTGTAATTACTTGAGATTTAATTAACTCATTCTTGTAAGAATATCTCGTTATGTAAGCCGTGTCAATAAAGAGAGGAATAATGAATGACGGACATGTACTCCCGCTGACACAAGCGGACGGTAGCTTCAACAAAAATATTTCATAGATTTTTTATTTATTAACATAAAAATGGTAGCCGGTGTATTAGAATTTTTATTTCCTACTCGTGCTTTCATTATGATAGGTACAGTAGGACATCATATGTTGACCTACCATTTACAATTTTTCAGGACAAGGAACAGGACAGTCGCCTAAGGCACCGACTTCTCATTTGATCTTTACACTACATTGGAAAAACGTAAGTTAATGTTGAAAGCCCTTTATTCGAACAATAAACAACATCACTTACTAATAAGAACAATTTAGGAACTATACAAATTGAAAAATACTAAATAGCAATAAAATGATTTTGTAACTCGTCGGTGTTGCATACCAGCTATATAGAATGCTCGGGGTATAGAACATAGCTGATATGATACACGGACGAGTTACAAAACCTGCAGTCTATAAGTCTGAAGTTGGCCCCTGCCATTACATTAGAAATGATAAAGCGCAAATCCTCACAAGAGAACACTGATTCCTTTCAAGAATGATCCGTGAGGCTATTGATATTGAAACACATCGAAATTTTAATAGAGAAGATGGCTGGGTTCTTCCCTCCGCTCGAGACCCAGTGGTAAGCATAATCAGGTAAAAACTAAACATAGCACCTCAAGACAGCAAGATATAACAAGTACTGATTGCTTTAATCGGAACAACTAAATAAGTACAATTCTTCGGGTTCTTTTAATAACGTATGACATCAGAACATCTGTCATCTCAGTCCACCGGTGACCATGGATGCTGTAAAGCTTCTGAAACGTCGGGTAGTTAAATACTTAAATAAACCGCGATAAAATCCGTAAAACTAGTTCTATTGTAACTTATGCCCTGTTTCTGAATGCAAGAAAAATTCCTGGGTCATTTATAAGATTGATGTGACATTTAATAATTATATTTGAAACTGTAATACAAGAAGCTTAATGCGTTCTTTCCGTTTTTATGTACAGGCAGTCATGCATGTCATAGAAAGAATCTATTGAATTGTATAATCTGTAAATCTGTTTTTATTGTACAAATAAACATTTATAAAATTTATGTGCCAAAATGTTGCAACAGCCAAGAGATAATACGGCATAATATATTGCCGTCTCTATTTATATCATATGTATCTTAATATATACCATACCTTATTCATAATGAGTAACATTTCGTAAGATTGTTCCGCATAAAAATGTCATCTGAACCTTCTAGCAGGAGAATTTTGCGTTGTTTGTTACTGTTTACTTTTTTACTTATTTATTAATTGTACATTTTATATAATATATAATCACTACATATAATACATATTATATAATCACTAGCTGCGCCCCGCTTATGCACCCGCGGAAGGTTTGACTCGGTAGAAATACTTACTTGTATACTTTATGAGCGATTCTCCTAACCTACCGAATTTTCACGGAACATTTCAATAAAATGGAGATTTTTTAATAGTATAGGGGGGGTAAACGAGTCCCTCATATTTATTATACAATACTAGCAGTGAAAAATTCATTGATTTATAAAAATATGAAAATGTTCAAATTCTGAAGTGAAACAAGGATTTACTTTGGTATTCTTTTCACAACGTTGGTTCCACGTACACTCTCACATTACATAACATTTGTTCATTCGTTTCACTTCACAGTATTTAACGTACTACATTTATACTTTTAAAATTGTTAAGCCAAAAATAAAAGTTCAAATAGCGTAGGTTCGCACTCTCAATAGACAAACTTACCCTCTGTGTTTGCAGTCAATTAATATTTTACCTACCCGCAATACTGTTTCTGAACATTCATAATAATTGGTGTAAGTAATTTGTTTGCAATAATATTCTATTGTAACAGTGAAGTGTTAAATTTTAGAAATATTATTTTATAGATCTTAGTACATACCTACCTAGTATACACTGGAAGAGAACTAGCGTTTAAGATACAGGCTCGGCCTAGTACAAACAGTGTTAACACCTACCATTTTTGTACGTATGAGGAATAAGGTCATTCTTAGCATTGTAATGTACTTATATGTTAATTGGTTTTAGTAAAGAATTTAAATTTTTATTTATTTTTTAAAGTGACCAGTTGCCCTTGTAAACGTGTTGAATCTCGGATAAATAACAACAACAACACATCTTCATCAGTAATGGGGTACCACCCTAATGGGGTGGACAGAGGAAACGGATAAATAATTTACATGAAATTTATAGGTTTGGTTTTACACATAGGTTTGCACAGCTACGCTCGCGTCATATTTGCCCTCTAACATCTATCTCTATACCAAAATTCACGAATGGCTCTTTCGCCATTACCTATAAAATTAGTAAGGATGTTTAAGAGCTCCATAATGTGTGCACACACTTATCTCCTAGTAGTGACATAATTATGTTGACGTCTATCTGTTATGACTACACCCAAACACGCTTTTGTTTCGGAATGGCGACAGATTGAATTGTTATTGACTTGAAAATTGTCCTAATCTGTTGCTTATGCATTTCACTTTATTCCCTGGTCTAAACACTCCTCTTTCATCATCAACGGTGTATCTTCCGTCCCTGCTAAAGGCACAAGGAAGATATACCAACTCATTCACTTGTTCCAGTACTAAACCGTCGACCACAACTCTAAAATATGTTCTACAATCGGTCGGAGACACTTGGGGATAATTGATGATGATTGGCACTTACTGACGACCGACCGACCCGACCTATTTACATCGATACATCTGCATATGCAGTCCGTTCCTTCACCTTATCCCGCAATGAGCCATCGGCTACTCACAAATCGCCACATACTTTACAGCGGCATCATGTGAGCGATAGGTACATCACCCAAGCGGACTCTCACATTCAACGACATTACTGTCAGGAAGAACCCGTCTCGATAAGGGACGAACAGGTCAGCTGGCAACATATATGCCCCGCCTTCCACTCACACCACATGCTTCGGGACGTATGGCCGGACGTATGCTGTGTTTTGTACTTAGGAATACTAATCCTTCTAGACAAGCGAGCTCTCTAATTACTTTATATTACGGTCTAGTCAGAAGTATAGTTGAATATTGTCCAACTGTATGGACTCCTGTATATAGGACACATATTGACGGAATTGCGAGGTGTTCCAAGTTAGGGCTCAAGCGTAAAATAACACTACGATGCTCGACTTCGAAAGTTTAAAATTATGAGGATAGAGAACAGAAGGATAATTGGCGTGTGCTACACAAAATTATAAATGGATCAATTGATAGTGAACTAATTAATCAGATAAATTTTAAAGTGCCAGCGCAGTCTATGCGTAATCCACAATTGTTTTCTGTTCCCCCCTAGCAATAATAATGTCTCCCAAAATAATCCACTCTTAAGAATGTGTGACAGTTATAACTCAATATGCTCGCAATATGATATATTCTACACACCTGCGTGTTTGTATGTGTGTTCACACACACACACACACACACACTCACACACACACACACACACACACACACACACACACACGCGCGCGCGCGCGCGCGCGCACACGCACACGCACACACGCGCACGCACACATACAGACACACACGCAGTTAATTATAATTGCTTTTGACCTAATAGATTTTTTTATATTGACGCGTAATATAATATTGACAATGACAATGGGGACAAATGAGCCTTGGTGACGACCGACGCCCATAAACATCCGCATATAGGTTGGGCCTACGTAGTGCACTCCTTTCCTTATTCCCCCAGCGGCACACCGAAAACTCATAAACCGCACAAAATGAGACAGCATAATTGCCACTTGACGGGGAAGTTGGAGTTGTGAGCGAGAGGTGTCTTCCTAGTTCCGGCTGGATTTGGCTGCAATGCAGCATGCTGGCTACTACTCAGTACGTCTTCGTCGCCGGCCGACAAACACGAACTTTGTTATTTGTGAAATTTCCACACGCACATTTCTCTTCGATACATGATAACCGATTACGATAAACAAGCCAAACGTATAAATTTATCTAGTGTCTTATAAACATGATGACTTTTATGTCATTCGCGATATCCAGCCATGTACGTAATACTTTTCGTACACAAAATGCTTGTTTTTGTCAGTGATAAAGTTGACGTGAGTTCTCTTGCGAGTATCGCAACATGTGTTGCCTAGCAACATATTTATGACGAATTCGATTTCGTATTTACCTTCTTGGAAACAATAATAAGAAAATATACTTTTTTTTTCAGAAGCCACTATACTGAGGCGCCTTTAATGTCACGCGGATTTGATCAGTGCTCACGTATGCGGTTGCGGTTTCAATTTTTTCCCACTTATTGTTCCTTCTGCATGCGTGATTAAGTCCGCGTAACACTACAATATTAGATTAACTAACACTAAGCAAGAAGGTAATTTATTAGTTAAATACAAAGTTCCTGTCGCAACTTGGCATGTACAAAGAAATTTTATTTTATAATAATTATGTATTAATATTGTTTGTTTTAAAGTCTAACGAGGAGCCTTCAATGTAATCTCGGTATCAGGGTGATTGATATTGGTGTTTTTACTTTACTCGAATGTTACTTATTACGTGGACCCGTCCACCTGTGACCATGGTTGCTGCAAAACTTCGGAAACGTCAGGCTACTTAAATAATTAAATAAACGCGATAGAATCCGTAAAAGTAATTTTATTGTAAAGGGTGAAGTCAATTTATCCTATTCTTTTTTAATCAATAAATATAAAAACAAGTGTGAGTTGGGTATTAAAGGTAAAGAGTAAAAGTAAGGAGTTTTTGGACCTCTGCGGTGAAAATCCTATGCGGATTTTATATATTTTCGACCGGATAGGTACGGGAAATGAAACGTGTCACTATGCTCCTGACATATCCTCACCCCAACCAAGAGTCGATGCAGTGCCATAGAAAAGGACAGACGCACTGAAAAAAATTTTTGTCGCCCGATCCTCCGGAAAGCTCATGACTAGGATTTCCGAAGTAATCTTACAACTTCAGTACTTGCCAACTTACTGAACAAAACGTTTTACTACGGTATATCCGTCTCAATCATGCTCATGAAACACGTTCTGAACTTGGACCGTTCTTAAGGTGTAGTTGTTAAATTGCTCCCATTTGAGAGATGTCGCGCCATCTGAACTTTCAGAAACTTCGGACAAGTGACAACATACCTAGACGTCGGTGTTGAGTAAGAGAATGACCGCCTTAATACATTTCAAAATTCATCATTTTTTTTATGACTCATATTCTATATTATATCGCATGTTTCGTATTGTTGTGTACCGGTATTTCCTCATAAAAACTAATATTCAAAAACTGTAACAATTTGATTTCGTCTTTCAGAGAGGCATACCTCCCAAAGCATGGCTTGGAAGTTACAGACCATAGTATACGACGCTCCTTTAAGACCCGCTCTGGTTCCGGGAAATCAAACAGGACTAATCCAATTGCTTTGAGAAATACGACAGGAAGCATTCTTCCTTAAACCCCAAATTCTATTTCCCCAAAGATATTCACGAATGCTTTGTAGGAAATGCCATCTCTAAGACTATAAACTGGGCTAATATGGTATAAACATTAACGGCGAGTTCCTTTCAAACCTACCTTCATTTCGCCGACGACTTTGGTTTTGAAAAAAAAGTCTTCAGTGACTGTGTAATTCCCATAAATTGAGCCATTTAAATTTAGGACTAGTCCGCAGTTTTGCCGTAGATCAGCGGGCTTTCAACGAAGGGCCAACGTGACCATTACCAGGTATAGAGACCATCCTTGGCAGTAGCCGGTCCGGAACGGATGCGATTAGCAGGAGCTGATCTCCTGCTAATCGCATCCGTCCCGGACCGGACATCTTGGCGTTTATGTAAAGAGGGCTATTTCCTGCAGTAGATCGATAAGGACTGGCTGAGTCCTGTAAAGGCGGCAGGTACAAATATACTATAAGTGAATATTCCCGTGAAAAAAAAAACGAAGGCAAAAATGTTTGTCTTTATACAAATTTCTACTTACAAACTAAAATTTATCAGATACCTATGTATGAAAAAATACGATATTAATTGCATTGCCTACGCAGACATCCGCACTATCACATGCGTTAAGTACCTTACATACACTTAAGTAATTTTGTAATTAAAATGCATGTTTTTAGATAGCAACATGCTATCGTAGATAAGATTTAATCACACTTGATACTACCTACCTGCTGCAGATCTCTACTTTCTAGTTGTATAAAATCAGAGATAAAAATGATTTTAGGCTTCTGTATCCAAAGAGGATTGATTGGACGTAGCACGTATCACAGGATAACGCGTTTTGAATTGAATTGTTGTTTTCCATTTGAATTGACGTTTCAAATAAGAAATCTTCTCGAAAATTGTGATTAAACTCTTATGCACCTTGCATCGGACATAGCTGATACACATACAAATGTCATAATAGCTTATTAAGTATTCATCGTCGCTTTAAGCGGTGACATTCGGGCCCATTGCTCTCGAGGCCGGAAGGGACATTCGGAATCCTCCGAAGTAAAATACAATCAGCCCGACTCTTAAAAGTGGACCTGCTTCCTACAGAAGTCGAGTCCTGAGGTCCTCCCTCTCAACTCTGTTATTTGTACAAAACAGGCACATCCCTAGCACTGAAATATGCGTAAATATATTGTAAAAGCGGAAATAAGCATCTTATAGCCCCTAAATGTTATTACAGGGCGATCATGACACCGAAATGATTGAAAAGAAATCGACTAGAACTAGACGGCAATTAAATAACAAAAAGAGTGCCCTTCACAGCATCGGCAGTCGGTCCACAAGATAGAAGCGGAGGACTTGCTCCTTTTCATAATATACGGGTTTTGGGAACACAATAATGGTGAAGTATGTCAGATAATGGTGATATTCCGAATGGCCTCAAGTAAAAGAGACTACGACATCTGCATAATATGCTGTACTCATGAAGAAGTGCACGAGCACTGGGCCTGCTGTCAGCTAATTCAACTGCCTTTCGTGTCTACATGCTACCAAAAAGTATCCACAGGATATCACACCCAATTTTCGTTCTTTACATTTTTATTTTCTCGGTATTTAGCTAGGCTATGTGTATCTTATCTCGGCAATCTAATAACATGCCATTACAGACATAGCCCTACCTTCTTGAAGATAATTCCGATCAAGGCTTGTGAATCTCAGAAATATAGAAAGAAAAAATATACCAAGAAGTTAATTAAACTTTTTGTGAATTTAAGTTGTATAAAATAATTTTCCTACAATCTATGGCTGTTCGTTAGCCACCTAGCTAAAGAATAGATGTTATCTGATGCAGATGATCGCCAACATCCACAGACATCTAAGGCTATTCTCCCTGACTTGACTGAAGAATATTCCTATTTATAATCCCGCGGGTAAGGTAGGAAGTATTAGTCTGAAAAGAAATTTTCAGTTCCGTAGACCTGGTGTCCTAAGGGAGGAGTTCTATGGAATTCCAAATTAAAATAAAATTTAAAATTAATTTCAAATGTTATCCCAGGAAGATATTGACCCTGAAGTGATCTTATAATTTAACAAGTTTTAGGGGTTTGGAACTCTCACATTGCCGTCACCTCAGGTAGATATCATGTCTAAGAGATGTACATAACAGTGTGCACCAACACAATCATCGGCGTAATAAAATATGGAACATGGTACTATCTCAAAAAACTTGCTGTTTATTGATAGGTTAGAACGATAATATAGAAAATGGCTATAACGATAATATAAAAAAGTAGATTCTGTCATCATACTGCAGTACCCTAGTAGTGATCCCTTATTTAGCATAGACAAGCTTTAAATATAAAAAGACAAATCCCACAAAATATTAAATAAGGAGCTGTATTTCTTAAGTTCAATTAGTGTAAGAATTACAAGCCTGGAGTCTGGAATGAGCTCCAGTTTCATGAAAATTTATGTCAGCAAAGTAAAAAAACTGAATAAATAAAAAAATAAGAACCTAACTCGAAACTGAGGTTTACAAAGATAAGCATAACAACTAATAATAAGCCCAGTACAAATCAACACAACAAACATACCACCATATTTTTTTACAATGAAAGGAAATTAACATCGAAGAATTTTGTAATTTATTATATACCTACTTAGATTCATTAATTAAAAATATTTTATTAACAAACTATTTGGAATTCACAATACACACGCATACATGTAGGATACCCAGTATTTGCGCATATTTAGACAATATTGGTTTTAATTGTAAAAAAAATTGTGTTCTCTGACTTTCGATTCTGGCAAGAGCTTAGTGACAGAATAAGCAAAATACTAAAATCTGACAAAAACATTTCATAATGCCTATAAAATACATGCAACAGAGAATGCTCCGCCTGCCACACATAGTGTAACACACATGTGCACTTGCATGTTCTTTCACCCATTAGAGGGTGAGGTATGGGACCCCAGGCATCATTCTACATGAGTCATACATCCACGTCACCTCTGAAGACCATCATAGCTGCTATGCAGGAGCTCCACCCAATGTCAGAATCGGGAGATGAAGTATCCTGCAGTCTCTCTGGCCATGATGATATTAGTTGAATTAGCTTTCATAAACATTCTCATATCGGGATGCCTGTCTCTCGTCTGCGGGAGAGTGGAGGATCGATCCCCTTTTCAACCAAACATACTCTATCACCTGATCCATAGTAATTCGATGAAGCTGTGTTGGTTTATCTTTCACATTATAGGTTCAGGTCGGAGAAAAAAAAGTATCAGTTTCAAATTTATTTGTCATAACCTGAGTTTTTGAACTACTTAATATTCATCACAATCTTAAATATGCTATCTACTCTCATAAATATATAAGCAGCCCACATATAACACTGTGCTGATGACTTAATTTTTTAATTTCTACACTTTACTGTTTTAAAAAAAGGTTAGAAAACCATTGTGCCTATCTATTTCATTTAGCCTGAATACTGTGAAGATTGCAAAAATATTCATATCTTCTAACACACATCATCATTATCAACCCTTATCGGTTCATTGCTGAACATAGGCCTTTTTCAATGAACTCGCATCCATCCCGGACAGGCTAATGCACGGAGATCGTTTTCCCACCTGGTGAACCAACACTTCGTTTTCCTAAACGCGGCCTCCACTCCAGAACCTTACTGGGCCCTCTGCCGTCTGTTCTTCTGAGTGTGTTCTATTCGTCGCGTGATATCGGATACTTTAGTTCTCTGTCTTATGACTTCGTTACGAATTCTGTCGGACAGAGCAACACCCAACATAGCACGTTCAATAGCCCGTTGAGCTACCGTAAACTTGCGGACCAGTCCTATATTAAGAGGCCATGTTGCCCCATAGGTCATCACGGGGAGAACGCATTGGTTGAAGACTTTCGTCTTCAAGTTCTGCGGTATAGGCGCCGTGAGAATGTGACAAAGCTTCCGGAATGCTGCCCAACGCAACTGAATCCTTCTATTGGCTTTCTTCTCGAAGTTATGTCTACCTAATTGCAATAGTTGCCCGAGGTAGACGTATTCGTCTACGGCTTCGAGAATACCATCATCGACGTTGACCGGTCTATGGAGAACGTGTTCGTTGAACATGACCTTCGTCTTGTCCAAGTTCATCCTAATGCCAATACGTCGGGAGGTTTCATTCAGGCTGCGCAACATTTCCTGCAGGCTCTCCAACGATTACAATACAATATCGTCGGCGAAACGAAGATGAGAGGTACTCGCCGTTAACATTTATGCCCAGATTAAAGACTTAAAGACGTCCTCCAAAGCATTAGTGAACCGTTTCGGGGCAATAACATCCCCCTGTCGCACTCTTCGATGCAACTGGATTAGCCTTGTTGGATCTCCCGGAATCAGAACGGATATAAAAGCAGGGTCACATAATGCTCTCAGTACTTCGACGTATCACCAATCGACCTGACATCGCTGTAAAGCTCCCACAATAGTCAAGGTTTTGACAGAGTCAAAAGCTTTAACATAGTCTACAAAAACAAGGCGCAGCGATTGTACTCATGTGTCTTTTACATACACATATAGCACAAGAAATCATTAAAATATTGGTTACAAAAATAAAACAGATCAAAAAATTTATCCCTAAAATGGAATGGCAAATCCCTTTTTTATTCTAACATTTGACGAGGCTTTGAACACCTGAGGTAAACATGTCAGCCTCATGGATGCTATCACATTCCCTCAATGAAGGGATTGGTCAACAAAATAAGAGCACATTGTACAATTTAAGAGCCCTGCTTGTAAGCGGCACTGCTGCTAGCCAGCAGTTGATCTCGCCAACACTCACAGGTACAGACTCCCCCAGCACTCTGCTTCTCAGATCTGCACTCCTGACACATTTCAACAAAATATCCAGTATGTCTTCAAACCTATGACACTCTTCACAAAGCGGTGAGGGTTTAATACCCATCATATGATAAAATTTATTTGTTGGAAAATGTCCAGAACGCAGTCTGAATGCCGAAACCAACAGTCCCCTAGAGAGATTGGCGCGGTCAATCCATGGAGTCCATAGAGGCTTTCCTTGGATGGTTTCGTACTAGGCCGCAACATCCTTGAGTTCACCAAAGTGATACTCCCACTTTTCTAGACATTTTTTTAATAAAAGGAAGTAGTTCACTGGCAAAGGGTTTGGAGTGTAGTAGATTTTTTCACAGGTTTCCTTGATGTGATGCCCCCAAATTTGAATCTAGCCACAGATATTTAACTCCATCAACTACTTTGAGAGGCGTGCCATTGATGTTCAAAATTAAATTAAAATTCACTTTATTTCTAGAACGCTTAAAAATACATACATTTTAGATTCCGATATACATAAGCCAACTTTTTCTAATAATAAAACCGTAGATCCAATGGCAGATTTAAGGAGAGTAACTGTATCCAATATGCAACAATTTTCTACTGTTTAATACAAAATGAAATCGTTAGCATACAGGGAGATAAAACATTGTTGATATTATTGCCAATCTCCATGGTAGCAATATCAAATAGAAGAGGGGACATAGGGTCCCCTTGAGCTAATCTCCGGAAAGCATGTCTTATTAAAGGGGCACCCCCCCCCCATAGTTTAGAAATTTTCTACACCTTTTATCCGATAAAAAATTCCAAAGGTATTTACATATTCTATCGCCTGTACCGATACATTGCAATATATTAATGAAAGATCGAATATTAACATTATTATATTATCAATGTCGATAAAGCATGCAATGGTTAATCTTTTAATAACATATACTAATTGTATATTAGATGTAAAAGTGGCAAGGTTATCCAAACAAGTTTGAGAGCGTCTAAATCCTGTAGAGCCAGGAAGGACACCCCGACTTCCCACAAACCACTTTAACCTTTTCATGACAATCTTATTTTTTTTATTTTTAAAATGTAAAATCTTACACGACATGAGTGAGATCGGGCGCAATGATGTGGGCAGTCTAGGATACCTTCCTGGCTAAGTATGGAAAGAATCTGTCACCAGTCTGTAATATTAGGTTTCATTTTTTTAACAAAATTGATTTTGCTTTGATCGAAAGATTGTAAATCATAGAATATGAAATAGTATCAATTCGTGGTGCTGTATCTTTTTTTTAACAATTTCGTTGTTCAGCTAATGTTATAGGGATTTCTAAAATTGAAGGTGCAGAAGTAAATCTCGGCTCAGGCTCCGCAACACTACCTGGAGTTAGTGAACGGAGTAGTTCTTCGGCTTTAAAATGGTCTACACCAGCCCTGCTGCCACCGCCTCCCTTCATCCAGCTCATCTTTCTCCACATCACAGACGCCGATGTTTCGTGGCCAATGTTAGTGCAGAAATCTTTCATACATTTTGAACTGGCATTTCTTATCCACTGGTCGGCATGAGACATCTTTGTTTGCCAGCTGACCAGATTTCCAGTAGTAGGGTTGCGTCGCACTTTAGCCAGAGCCAAGCGCCTTTCACCCACGGCTTGAGATATTTATCTGTTCCAGTAATGTTTGGGTCAAAATTTCGAAGTAGGGTCATTACAGCTTTTGATCCAACGAATATATTTCTCGGCCAAGTTACATATATTTTCCGCAAATAAGTTATAAGCAGATTGCACGTCAAGAGGCAATGGGATGACAAACACTACTTTTGACTCTTTATTATATTCCTCCCAATTTGCTTCCTTGTAATTCTGTTATTTTGTGACAGATTTGGTTAGAATATATCCACAATTAATATTAATCACAACGTGGACACTGCCCAAGCATTCATTAGAGGTCTGTCACGGCATGTTAGTAGCGATGTCAGTGGTCACGGACGAAGCGTCCGGGGAAGCTGATTGCAAGGAGCCATTTGATGCGTGTTGGAAAACTATCGTTCAAACATATGAAATCATTATCAGACAAAGCTTTATACACGAGTTCTTCTCTTCTATCAGATCTACACGACCAGAGAGCATGGTGGGCATTAATATCTCCCACAATGCACACACACGGATTTATGAAGTCTAATGATTGAATCCCAGTCATTTTGGTTGGTAGCCATGGAAGGAGGGCAATAGATTGAGATAATATGTTTAAGACCTGGTATGTTATATATTTTTATTATCATTATTTGCATTTGGGAATTGCTTGTACTGAAGGACTGTTCAAAAAATTTTATGGATCTATGTATAACAGCACACAGGCCCTCCATCTCTATCATCTCTGATAACGTTGTGGCCGCTAAAAAAGGAGGGTTTCACTCACAAAAGCCATGTCTGCTTTGTCTTGACTCAAGAGAAGTTCGAAGTTGCGTGCTTTAGGTTTTAAACTTATTCCATTGAAATATTTTATTAATGTCTTTTTATTTGTGCAGTTATCCATTATGAGTAGATTTTAACGACTAAAGCAACACTTCGACCCTAATGTCTGCCAAAGAAAAATCACTTCACTCCAAATGAACTCTGTAAATATCTTGATCTTAGCTTCGATCTCCATACCGACAAAATTTCTTCCATTTTCTCTAAAAGCCTCTCTATAATTGCCCTTCTTACTCTTCTTCTCTTCCGCTGGTATTGTGAAGGAATTTGCGATAAGTGTATTACGTTGTTATCTGAATCAGATTGTGTGTCTAAAACAGTATTTTGTTTCTTCTCTCTGTTCGATTTATGTACTTTCCTATTGTTAACTTTGTTCTGAGATTTTTTAGCATCTGGATAAATATTGACATTATCTTCTTCTATCTCGGTCATGGTGACTACAGAAGCCGCTTTTCTAGTGGGGGTACCGGTACAAACATCTCTGTAAGAAGTTCTCGAATTTACACCTTGGAACAAAAGTAGCGCATTCTGATAGGGCTCCTCGGGCTTCGCAGCCAGTCTTAATTTAGCTTGTTCTTGTCTAGCTTGGGTCTCTTGTGCTCTAAGATTATTAAAAGCTACTTTATAAGAGCAATTATTTTGACCCATGAGAATACGTATGATCTTTACCGCTGAAATGCTGAGCACAGACTTTTCATAAGTAACATGTGGTTGCCCTTGCAATTTATACATTTGAAAATCGTCGTGTGTCTTCGCGCATTTGGGGCACATTCTCGTGTTGGAAGGGCAAAAGTGATTTAAGTGTCCGAATCGTCAGCATTTTGAGCACTGGATGACTGGGTACATAAATGAGTCCACAGCCGTCCTACACACGTATGCCTTTACATATCGGGGCAAAACTGAACCGCGGAAACAGATGCGCTGTAGCAATTATATCTCTTATATTCTAAAATATTTTATCTTTTATCTTTGACTGTAAGGTTGAATGTTTTCTGTGTTGAAGAAACGTCACACTTTTTCCTTTTGGCGATGGCGAGGATCGATATAGTGGCGATGGCTGACGCTATCTGCCATCGACGAATCATAATGAAATAGTATTTTTCTCTTTCGCCGGGTACCTATATATTCGTGATATAAGGTATATCAAATATGTAACGATGCACGAATCAATATTTCATATAAAAGGGTGAGTACGTGATTTCTTAGCGATATATTTTATGAAGTCTTTATTAATGTTAAATTATCTTAATTCTCTAAGTCTGTATTTTGATAATAGTATTTACATGAGCCTTGTGGCTATTCATTTGATAGACCGTATCAATAATGTTTTAGTTTTTGAATAGTATATACCACCTTGTGAAAGTTCTATTTAATTGTAACAAAGTTTATAGCTTTCCTCATTTTAGTTGGCTCATAAATTATGTGTTTCTTTTCAGAGCTCTACTCCTTTTTCTTTTTGTTTATTAAAACACTATATTCTTCAAATATAAGGAATCCATGAAAATTAGTGGTCATGGAACAATAACAATATATATAAAGGACCATCCAATTTGCAGCCGGGAGTTTCGGACAACCGCCAGATAAGACTTCACACCCTCATTTTATACTAACCAATATCAAAAACTGAATTAATCCCATTGTAGTTCTTGTTACTATGTTTTTGTTATTGTGTACTATTCTAAGTTTGTTCATGATTGTGAAACTGAAAATGTATTAAATGGTGTAATTAAACCTTTATAGTCTGTTAAGCATAACACCCTGTTGACTCCTCTTATAGAATTTTATTTTAATTATAACTGTCACAATTGGCGCCTAACGTAAAAATTAAATAAAAATTGCACTGAACACCTTAAATAATTGTTTTCAGTAATTAGTTTTTTCTTAACAAACATCTCATGTTTTGATCTTAACATAAAGTAATGTCCTTCCCACATTCACAATCAATATAATGTTGAAATTAAGAATTTAAAGATATTTTTTTTGACAGAAAATTGAGGGTAGGTAAGTTCTAACTTTGATACTTTCACATTGTGTATTTAGATACTAATATTATAATTTAAAGTTGCATTATTATCAAACCAAGTGTATATTGAGGTTATAAATTATTTTAAAAGGTTAGCTTGTCATAAAATTAACATTTTTGAATAATACGAATATCACTTTGAAATTATTTCAACAATTACTTGGACAATAGTATTTTGAAATGTTCAATTGTTAATTCTTCAATATTTAACTATAATTTTGCTTTGGTTTGCTTGGGAGTGCTGTAATAGTAATTTTTGAAAGCAGTATCTAAGTGTTTTTGTAAAACAAATTTAGTTGTATCTCTAAATATCAACTGATAATTTATATAAATTTTATTAGTGTATTATTCCATTTTTTGGTAGTATATTTTCTGGTGAAGGTGTTGGTAAGAGAATCATAAATATTACGCCCTATTAAATTTGCATCCTTGCCTAAGGCTGAATTAGAATATGAATATTAGTTACAAATAAAATGAAAACTTTTGGAGTCAAAGCATAACCCTTATAACTTGATGATGGCTGAGAATTTGTTAGCTCACTTATACAACCGTTTAAGTAGATTGGATTTAGATGATTTAGGAGAAAACAAAGATGTATGATGAAGAATGTATTATGGAACATTTCAAGAATTTGAAATTATCATGACGCATCCATAATAAATTGTTTTTATTTTTACATGTACTGTTTACATGTGGTGTTGCTCTACAACACTTGTTGATGCATTGTCTAAATGCGTAATAGTTTTTTATATGTACTGTTACATGTGGTGTTGCTCTACAACACTTGTTGATGCATTGTCTATGTGCATTATTTTGGGGATGTTCATCTCTATTACATCTTTAATATATTATGGAAAGAATTTATGTATTAGAGTATCCTATAGTTTTACATTTACATAGTAGCTGTGAGTAAGGTCCATAGTGATCTTATCTCTGTTTGAAAGGGCGAGGTGCAATAAGCACAAACGCAATGAGCATATTATGATTGTAGTGATGTTTGTCAGATATGAATGTATGTATGAATGTGGTGATGTTTGTCAGAGATAATGTAATGGATGCGGTATATATGGTACATAGTGAACAAAATTTAAGCATTTAGAATGTTATTTTGGTATAATTGAAGTAACAAATTCTCAAACGGGCTGTAATGCTAAATATTTTTTTTAATTCATTACCAGTTGCTTAAATTTGAGTATTATTTTAGAGGTTTTAGTAATTTTTAAATTTTGCTACTCTTTGCAAATTTTTTTTTCCATTCCATGAAAATTAGTGGTTATAGAACAATAACAATATATATAAAGGACGATCCAAGTTGCAGCCCGGGAGTCTCGGACAACTGCCAGTTAAGACTTCACACCCCACTTTACTAACCCGAAATTTTAAACAGGATTTATTCATGTGATTGTTCTTGTAGTATCTTAAGTTGTTCATAATTGTGAATGCGGAAAGAGAAAATTTAACTAAACCTCTTATAGTCTCTTTACCCCCATGTTGACCCCTTTAAAGAATCTTATATAATTAAATTGTCACAGTGCATTGTTTCACTCTTGATCCATTTCACCTCAGAATCCTTTCTATTTACCTCTTTGCTACAATTTCAGTGTCCGACTCTAATATTTCTTTTAACTCTAGCTCCTCAATGTCGATGTCAATGTCTCGCTCTCACCACGACATATGAAAACGCGACTTCATTGGTTTTTCTGCACTCATATTTTTTTGGAATAGAACTTCCCCATTCAGAAAGTTATCTGCATCAGCATTTGTAGCAAACCGGATCAATACTGTATAGTTATTTTTATATAAAACCCATGGGAAACCATGAAGGCATCTTCAAAATTATAGTTTTTTTAAATCTCGGCGAATCCCAACTGTTTGGGTAAACTATCTCTACTGCATACTGATACTTCGTTAATCTCTTCCGTCGCAACCGGGGAGCTGGCTACCGGGGGCGAGGGTTGCAGGTTCATGCGCTTGGGGCGCGCCCCGACAGTGAACCCATCCTCCGCGCTGTCCTCTTGTACCTCGCGCGCCCGCGCACTCGTTATCCATATCGTGGTCGTCCCATTCCCAATCCTCATCATCCTCTGCAAAACGAGGTGACCCCAAGACAACCCTTCAGATAGTCTCGGGAGACATTGCGACACTACTTTCGGCCTCTAAGGCCGTCACCTCACACCAATCACTGATAAAAAAAAGTTTGTGAGTGTAGATGAAAAAACAACTTCCATTGATTAATTCACAAGAAGAATAAATCACTTAATTGAGTCAGAGTAATAAAAAACAAAAAGAAAGACATTATATTAATATTCTCACACTTTGAAGCGAGTACAAGGATACAATTTGTAAGATAATTGATCTCACAAAAGCAGAAACAAAAATTCAACTGTATGCAATCGACTCTCACACCAGATTGCAAATGCCCTTATAATCTATATTATTTATATTAATCATTATTTTTAAATTTTTAAATAAATCAATTTCAACAAAAAAAATGTTAGCTTTGTTTCATATTCTTTCAGAAATTACTAATCCAATAGTGATGAAACCGTGGTAGGATACTTGAGGGACACCACACAAGGCCCAAAAATCTGATTTATTTACCTTTTTTTTTCTCTATTGGCATTTTAATGTAACACATGCTTGTTAATTATATAATACTCTTCCCATCAAAGTGGTCAGTGTATTATCCACATTTGTGTTCCACAGATATTGAAATTTATCTGTAACTAAATATAAATATCAGATTACCCTTTTCAATATCATGACAGACAAAAAAAAAATTGTACAGTATAAGCCACTAACCACCAGTAACTACCATAACAGTGGTTTTGAACATCCGCAAGATATATAGTAATGTAAATGACGTAAGACTAATTCAAGAACAAGATGTTCAGTGCCTTTTAAGTGGTTGGACATAAATTATCGCTATTACATGTTACTTAACATACAGGGATCATACAAACACCTCAATCAAAAATACAAATCATCAATTTGATTTATATCTGTGATCCAGGTGCTAGTATGATAGAATACCTAGGATCTGTATATTTAGACATATTCTATCTAAAATACTGTAAGTTCATATACTAAAAAATATGTATATAAATCATTAATAACGTATACTTAGTAATATAATTGAATAATAAAATATTTTAAACATAGTTATATATATATGCATATATATTTAATGTGCAAGTATTTCTCTAAAGTATACTTTACTCTATAAATTAAATATAACTTCAAATATCATATTACATGTTTATAGGAGAATTATAAATATAAAAACATAAAATGCAGAGCTAAATATGTACACAGCACCCACTGACGACCTCAGCTAATGTCAAAAATAGGCAGGTAACTTAACGACAACCAACCGAGGTCTGTGGGAGGCGTGTCGATTACTGTAAGATTTACCTCGGTGCCGTGTTGGTTGTGGGCGAAGTTGTGTTTGTGGACGTAACCTCATTGATCAGAGGTGCACTACTGCATCTTTTCAATATGTTAGGGGAGTCCACATCCATTATCTTACAGCCAACATTCAATTAACTGACGTATCGAATAGCTATATGCATAGGGTTTGCTGCAGCGCCTACTTTTACTGTTTATATAACACTAAGTACACTTAAGAACAATCAAATTTATAAATAACTACACAGTTATATCTACACTATTCAATTTTCAATTAGTAAATAAAACGATAACATGAAAAAAAAATTAAACTACGCGTACTAGCAAAGCTTTATACTGCTCCAGCTTGATCTGTCAAATTGCCGAAATAGCTACGTTCATAAAAGTTTGCTTTATGCGTAGGTAAAAGGTGGATAACGTTCTATGAAAACGAATAAAACTGATATATTATGAAAAAAATTGTGAAAAAAAAGAAAAAAAATCATTTTAACTACCTGAGTTTATATAAAAATTCAGTAATATTATACTAATATGAAAAATATAGTTATATTATAATATAATATTTATGAACGCAGCATTTTAAAACGTTCCAATTTTTCAATTTGTTTAATTCCCTAATCCATCTAATCAGTTAGCCCAGTTCTAATTAATTTTAGGAAACATTTATTTTCAATTACTATATGTACATTATAATAATAGTTAGCAGTTATAAAACTGTAAGGCAAAACAATAATTCGAGTCTGAAAGATCATAAAACCTTGTAAATAAAACAATAAAGAAGAAGAGAAAGAACGGAACGTTTTGTTATTTATAATTTCAAAACAATAATTTCAATTACATACTGTCCAAATATAAGAGAAATAATTAATTAGTAAATAAGACGGTTTTAACTAACCGCTTGTAATACTTTAGAGGAAATTTTTGGATATCTTAATGTTCATAATAAAACTTTACGCGTTTTGTTTTAATACATACTTCAGACAAAATACTCATGTATCTCCGAAAAAGGTATCATCTACATATTAGTACGCATGAAATGCAGTATTTCACCGATATATAGATAAAAATATGTTTACTTTCAGTACAACCTTAAAGTATCTAATAGTTGCACCGATTGTCGCTGTTTTGTATTGTGAATGGTTTATGTACAAAATTCAACCCATTTTTTGGGATAATATTGAGTGCAAATCAGATGATTTGTCGTGTACAAGAGTACTTTTTATCGCAGATCCTCAAATACAAGGGATACAAGGTGCACCACCGCCACTAAACCATATATTTAACTGGGATAGTGATAGGTATGTAAACTATAATTCTGTACTCCAAATGGATGGGTTGGTATGTTAAAAACATTGAAACTAATAGTTATTCATATACATCATACTTTTAAATTCAAAATAGTATTTTTTCATCATGTTTGAAATGTAAATTATTGAAGTTTTGGGTTGGCATTAGCAAACATTGCAATGATAATTGAGGTTTTGATGTTTAAATTATATCAATTTTGGCTGTGGTTAAGTCTTAGCATGCGAAAAAGTACAGTTTATTTTTTGTAATGTTGTGATGAATATTCATTTACATATATTAATTTCCCAAAATGTTATGTAATTGCATTTATACTAGTAGTTGTGCGTAGATATAATAGAATATTTACATTAAAATAACTATGTAACAAACATACAACAATAAGAGAGATTAAAATTTAAACATTTTTTTTTTGCTGATGAAGGGGAATGCATTTACGCATGATACCTGGGAGCCCGGGTAGACCCCCAGTCCTATGTTGGACTCAGCCATTGGGTAGCAATACCAACTAAACCCCTACGGGAGCCATCAGCCGCTATAAGTGGAGGGTCCCGGATCTCCAGGCAACAGGACCCATGTTTTGCTTCCATTAATCAAAAATTACAAAAAAGTATTAGGAATGTCAATTTTAATATCATATTCAGCATGCGAATTCTTTATTTTTTTTTTTCATTTACCAAGTTAATATTTTTCAGATATTTAAAGTCAACATTTTCTGTTGTGCTTAGACACTTTCAACCTGATGTACTGGTATTTTTAGGAGACCTTATGGATGAAGGCTCTATTTCTTCAGTGATAGAGTATCATAGTTATGTGAAACGATTAACAAATATTTTTGATGTCTATTATCCTATTGTGGTAAGATTTTGATATTTCATTAGTTTGCAATTTAAGTTATATTCCAAATTCATTTACGATAAAACTACTTTTGTTGGTTTTTTTCGAGGTTTATTTAATTATTTATCTAGCCCGACGTTTCAGAAGCTTTATGGCAACCATGGTCACGGGTCATTTACAATTTAATTTTTAAACAAAACTATGAATAAAATGATTTACATTCACAAATAGATTACTTAAAATGAATTAAATATGACATAGTTATTATTGTTATGCCCCCATAAAATTTAAGATTATGCCAGTTGACTAATTCTCAGGCATTGAGATATCCAAAGAGTCATGATTTTTTTTAAATAACCATAGATTAATTTGTACTAGTTATTTCAATTTAATTATCACTAAATCCCAGCAGGGGGCTGCGCTATACCATCCGGAAGTCAATATTTCACACCATTCCTTCACATAGACTGTGTTCCCAATTACACTGCAGCAGCTGCATGTTCTACTCAGTACTCTTAGTGGTGCAATTTGTTTTCTAAAATATGACAAATGAACCCTTAGTTTTAGAAAAACATCTATCACATGATCAAAAGAGGATGTCACATATGTTTCGATTAAATTATTGGATGGCTTGGCTATTTTGCATGGTGTTATGGTATGCATTTTAGATGTTGCTGTCACATGCAAATGTCTGTTCCTATACTGGAATATGTTTCACTTTAAACTGTAATCAGTATAGCTTTCACGAAGATTTTCAAACATACCCTTAGTTATCAGTTCATCTCTGTGACTAAACATTATGTTATGTAAGGCATTAACCCAACTTGGATATACTGACATTTTTTTTATTGTATAGGGGGACAAACGAGAAATCGGCACCTTTCAACGAGTACCGACGCCCATGAATATCAGGATAATTATGCCGATGCGTTGCCCTCCTTTCTCCCCACCCCATTGGGCCACCGGCTACTCACAAACCGCACGAAACGCGACACCGTAGGTGTCTCTTTACGGCGGTATCAAGTGAGCGAAAGGTACCTCCCTGGACATACCGGCCCAATTCTGTTGCATAGAAGGATATAGTGTCGTGCACCATGCACCGCACTACCTCCCCCTACGCAGCATGGCACTATCTCTTCCTGAAACCAAAATATAGGTTGTTATAAACTTTGTTATAGGTACACATTTATTTATAGTAAATATTCTCAACTGTGATATACCACATTCCTTAGCTATATCTCATTCTGTCCGCAATTTTGTAAGCTTAAAAAGTATTGTGAGATTTTTATCCTGATCATTATATATATGTTTAGTCTTATAATCACAAACATGAAATATTAATAATTTGTGAATACATTACTGTGTGTTACACTTTATCACTGTGTGTAA
>JAFELO010000120.1:580355-644314 GCA_017140195.1 Eumaeus atala
ATATTTTTCAAATAAAAAATGAGAAGAATGAATGAGAAACTACGATTTATAATGTACCGCTGTCATCTGTAATTAGGTAAGGAACGCTCCTTGTCTTGGTATCTTCAAAAACAGATGTTGCTGCTCCACATTCTTATCTGATTTTGAATACAGCAATTTTAAGGATTTATTCTGTTAATTCAATTAAGAAATGGAAAAATGTTTGAAGGAAATAAGAATAACTATTACAGTACGTTAGTGAGTACACTTAGAAATATTAACTGTTCTCATCTGTGTTCAATCTATGATCATCGATATGTTACATCATACAAGAATTTTTTTCATATTACAAAAAAAAAATACTCAGGTCCCAGCACGTAACTGGCGCCGAGTGATAAGTGGGGATTAGCTGCGCATTTGTACAATTGTGCACTCATGTGTTACCTCTAAAATATTAAACAGTATAGTGGATCTGTAAAAAATAACCAGTATTTCATAATTATTTGTGTCCTTTTAAAATTGAATTATTATATTTTATTCAATAGAAATGGCTATTATGTTGCCAGGTACTTGATGAAATATAATTTATTATGAAATAATTCAAAACAAGTAAATAATATTCGATTTGCTTCAATTGAAAAATAAAATAATAGTCCAACTAAAAAACAATTTTCGGATTCTGATATAAACACTAAATAAGGAAACCCTCAACAGCTGACTGACTGTACTTGAGAAGTAAGAGGGACGGCAGGAAGAGAAGGTGCATGACACTACACTACTACTTCGTGACGGGGCCTATATTATTTAATATTGCTTGTTTTTAAATGTGTAATATTTTTCTGTGGTTTAATGTATATTTTGCCATTATGTAAGTGTACTATTTTATTTAGAGATCATATTTCCCTATTACTTTGCTCACTTGTAAATTTATATATGTTCATCTGACTCTTACACCGCAACGTATGAAAAGTAAGTTTTACAACTCCTCATAGATAGGATATTACTATACCTATCAAAATGTAATTGTGTCTAAGAAGTGATAACTTTATTTTATTCATTCCACATAAGACTTAATTCTCTAAAACATAACATATTTTTTCTATATTTATAGTTAATAAAAATTTAGACAAACACAAGACGGCTGTTATTTTTTGTATTATTTATTATTTTTAGTATAATTAGTTTACCAAAGTATGTTTAGCTTAGTAAAATACTACATAAACACAAGACTATATTGGAAGACTTGACAAGGCTTTTTTAAAGTGGTAAGCAATATTAGATTACAGTTAGTATAAGTACATAGATATAAATTAAATTTCTGTCCTATCAAATGAGGTTAACATTGACGACAAACTCTGGATGTAACCTATTTGTAATTCCTTTTATCGCTGGGTGGCAACCCTAAGAAAACTGTGGGTTAAGTCAGAAGTCTCTGACTAACTGACACTATAGGAGCTATCCTTTTTTTTTGTTGACGCGGCGAAACGCATTTACACGCCTTCACTGGCCCTGGGTGGGGTCCAGTGGTGTGTGGGGTTCGCGGCACATTATATAGTGCCGAATACTCACAAAAACCACCGCGGGTGCCACCAGTGCCGCCTCTGGTGCCCCGGAACAGCATATCATCAGGGCACCTCGACGGCAAGTCAGCCCCCCAAGGGGCAGACGCCACCTCTACAGATAGAGTTGTCCCGCACCACGTGACAACCCCACCGACTTTGGCACAGTGCAATGGGGTGAGGTTCCCATCCTCGCCCCTTGCACAAAAGCGCCGCCACTTTTTCTCTTTTGTCCCCTCTTCTTATAAGAGGGGCACAATGAGCGGCACCTCCTGCTCTTTAGTCCCCTCTTCTTATAGGACTCCTACTTTTTCCTTTTCTACTAAGAGCCGCCACCTCCTCGGTTCAATTGGCTTCCCCCAAGGTGTCTCGGATCATCCCAAGCTACTGAGCCCCACCGCCACGACAAGGCTTGAACCATGGTGGGGATGGGGTCTTTCAGCTTTGCTAGTTTTGTACGAGAGAGAGATACCACCACGGTTGTACGCAAATCTGGTGCGTTACAATTCGGCAAAAGCATGTCCTCCAAGATTTATATTTATATTTGAATATGGTTTGAGGATTTTTAATAAAGTAATGATAGTTAAAAAATATTTTGTAAAAATTATTACTAGCCAAATAAAATATTGCTTTATCTTATTTATTCCATTAACAAGATACTTATATTAAATATAACATTGTCTGATTAGAAAGTAGATGTGATGAAAGTTTATAAGATGATTATAGAATTTTAAACAGATATTGAGAAAATTTTACGTACAACTCTGCCAAAATATCTGTGCAGTTGAGGATGAATATTAATGTCACATCTGTATTTTGGTATAATGACAATGTTTTGTGACATTAAGGCAAGTGCAAAGGATCAGAGAATTGCAGAAATATTTTTAGTTGAGTCACACTGTAAAAAAATCTCTTATTGAGAGGGCCTAAGAATGTTGTAATCGTTTACAAATGTAGATATAGTTAGTTTACAATCTATTTATAACCCATATTACACAATAACTATTTCAGATATATTGTATTAATAATTATAATTTATTTGAAAAACCCCCTGGAAAGTAGCAGCAAATATAGGCAGTATATAATGTATTAAAATTTTACTAATTGTGTAAATTAAAATTATAAGAAGGGTAAAATAATTTATTGTAACAATGGAGTAAATGATTTATTTTAGAAATATTTTCTCATTTCAGACAAATTATTATCATTTATAGTTTAAATTTATGTCAAAAAAGACTGACGGAAATACGACTAGTTACATACATATTACAAAACTAGTTACATACATATATCCTAAACATTTTCAGTGTAACAAACTGTTAAGCGGTTGGTAGTGAACAAAAACAATTTTAAACTACCAACTACGCAGCCATTTGCAGGTATTTTATAAAGCTACATTTATATCCTAGAATAAATTTCATTTATCGTACCTTATTGTCGTTTAAGACACATTGTCATTTAAGACAACTTATTGTTAGTTATGACTATGTTTGACATCCTAATTGAAGTGGGGTATGCCCACTTCAATTAGGATGCCACTTAACATTCCTGATCCTGAATACAAATTCAAGGTACAAACCTTGATGGATCCAGTTTTGTGAGGCTAGAAGACTCCAAGTCAGAAATCTTTAAGACTGAGAAAGGTGTACAGCAAAATTGCATACTATCACCTAAATTATTCAACCTGTACGGCGAATACAAAATGAGGAGAGCGGCGGAGTAACCGATATGCCGATGACACACAGTTCTTGCGTCTAGCGAAGAGGAAATGGCGGAAATATTGATACGAATTGGGGATGAAAGTCTCAAATACGGTCATAAGATTAACCAATCAAAGACCAAAATCATGGTGGCGAACCGAGGACTAGAACTCCAACCGTCAAGGACCTAGAGGGATACGAGAAGGTGAATGAATTTGTGTATCTGGTTTCGATGTTGAGTAGCAATGACAGCTGTTTCTAAAGAGCAGACCTATGTATTGCCATGGCCAGGAATGCGATGACTAGTCTGGAAAAACAGGAATATTCGCCGTATAACAAAGGTTAGACTTGTCGGGACTCTCGTGTTCTCGATCTTCATATATGGTGCAGAAACCTGGTGCTTGAAAAGCCATGAACGCAGTAAGATCGAAGCGTTTGAAGTGTGGTGTTGGGGAAGGCTCCTTAGAATCCCGTGGACTGCCATGAGAACGAACGTCTCCATTTTAAGTGAGCTGAACATCACCAAACGGCTCTCGACCATCCGCCGAGAGAGATCCCTCAGTTTCTTCGGTCACATTATGCATTCATCGAGGCATCGACTGGAGAAACTGATAATACTGTATTAAATGGAGGGCAAACGCGCTAGAGGTGTGCTCCGATAAGTTGGTCAGATCAAATCGGAGAGGCTGTCGGGGGTCCTCTACACCGCGAAGAACAGGCGACAGTGGAGAAGAACATGAGATCCTCAGCATTGAGGGGTTGACGAAAAAGAATTATGAGTTATACAGTGCAATGTGTAATTTTTTTTTATATGGGTCAGCAGTCAGTCCAACATCATATATGCAATGTTGCTTATCTCTAAATAGCAAAATGTTCAAAAAGAAAAAATAGCAGGCATAAAATAACAAATTTGTTTAATTGATTATATTTTAATTTTCCTTTCCTTTAGATAAACAACAATTACTAAATTAAAAATCATGTAAACATTTAATAAAATGAAGGTTGGCACAGATGACATTAATAATGTTTGAAATGACATATTAATTAAGCCAGTAGATAAATTTGATGTTAGAAAATAAATTAGACCATTATAATTTATTGCTTCTAACATTAGAGGTACATCAAACTTTCCCAGCTTTTTGTCTGCAATTATTTCTATAAAATACATTATTGATAAAATGGTTGATAAGAGTGTAGATAAATATATGCAATAGCCAGCATTTGCTAAAGTTCTTGATATAGGACGAAAAATATTACTTAAATATGTAAGGACTATTAAAACCAGGGAATAAAATAAAATATTTTTCAGAACAGTGTACTGGCTGACATCTTTTTTCATAAAAATAGATTTTAGATGAGCAGCAAAAAGATATAATGAAACATACCCTAGACTTGATGAAATTCCTTCCCTGTTAGAGTCAAAAATGTTAATTCGCTTTGTATTACTAAACACCCACTCTTGAAGTCCTGCATAGAGCAAAAATTCATGAATGATTATAAGAAAAATACTTAATAACAGAGATTTTTTTGATAATAATAATAAAAGTGTAGAAACAAATTTACAGACAGCAAGTGTAAAGAAGAAATTCCAATGTACTCCATACTCAGTTACGTGTTCATGATAATCTAACTGCTTTATGGAAACAAACCGAGCAATGCCAAGTACAAAAAGTATTAGAATAAATTTACCATTTTGTTTCACAATACTCAAATAATTAGTTTTATTAATGTCCTTATGTACAAGTCCACTCATTAAAACAAAAAGCCCTACTCCTGTATCCATTAAACTATAGCCATAGCTCTCAGTTTTGGCCAAATTCCGAGGAAAGTCTTTAAAATCTACTGCTAAAATACATAATCCAGTTATAAGATATGTGAGGGCTCTTAGACATGTTATGGAATGTATTCTGGGACTCCTCTCAGAATTATTACATTTATTTGTCTGATTAATTTTAAAGTGACTATATCTGTGTCTGTTTTTTATCAGTAAAACAATAAATGCAACAAGATTGAGAGCTATTACATGTTCGTATAGAACTGTATGTATAATAACCATTGATAAAATAATTATCAGATATTCATTGACATATTGAATTAGACCATCCTTTTTATCGGTAATTGCACAAATGATGGAACACTGCACTGTGAAAAATATACTTAAAAATGTATGTACAGCTGTCGATCCATGGTTATTTTGCATATATGACTCGTGAAACGTTTTATATTCTGTTGCGTTCATAGTTATTGCACCAACTCTGTATTTGTAGCATATGTTATAGTTTCTATTACAGATTATCCATTTAATAGAACATAGCTTAACATGCTAAAACATCTTTCTTAATATAGGAATCACAGAGGTACAGAAACGGTAACTTAGGAACATAACCAAAAACAGGTAAGATGAAAATTGAAAACGTTCCCTAATAAAATTCACTCTATCTTTTCTCTAATCTAATCTAAATGTTCTGCAATCGGTATCGACACCAAATTAAACAAATTTAATTTATGTACTTATAAAGTGAAAACAATGAGATAAATATTGACGAGTTTGACTTTTGACAGTTTCCTAGTTGCTGTTTGACATCAAGTTTTGACATATTTTTTGACAAAGCAACTATAACTCCATTTCACGTAGGATGAGTACTGTCATAGACACTGTGTACCGTGACACAGTCAAATTAACTCTTTAGTGAGGTGAGAACATAAGATAGTTACATCCTCTTTGGAGGTGACCCTGTAATTAATATTTGTGATTCGCTTATCGAGTGCAATTGCGGTTAACATTTAATCGGTTACAAAAGAAAATCTATTAACCGCTTGTTAAAGGTATTAATTTTTGCAACGGTGAATAAATCATATTTTAAGGATATAATATAATCCAGATCCGGGAACCTTAGTCTACAAATGAACCACAACATTAAATTATTCTTACATGCTAACAGTCTCGATCGATGAACAGGAATAGTCATTCGATTCCGATCCTACACATAAAATAAAACTTTCGTGTAATTTTGTGTCGACGTGGACGTCGCGTTCGAAGCCGTGAGGTATGATACTTTCTGCTTTTCTATGACATTTTCAGCCGTAATGTTTTCACAAGCTTGTTGGATTAATGACAGCACGTTATTATCAGTAAGAGGTGGTGTTTTATTGTTTCTTGAAGCGAGACCTGCAAATAATAAATCATCACAATCCTACTATAAATTTATATTTACAATATACTAAAAAAGATGTTTTAGCATGTTAAGCTTTGTTCTATTGTAGTGATAATCTGTAATAGAAACTATAACATAAGCTACAAATACAGAGTTGGAGTAATAACTATGAACGCAACAGAATATAAAACGTTTCACGAGTTATATATGCAAAATAACCATGGGTTGTCAGCTATACATACTTTTTTATGTATATTTTTCACAGTACAGTGTTCCATCATTTGGAAATCTCGTCCAGTTCGTATGTTGCAGCCTCGGCTTGCGAAGCTGCACCTATTGGACTATTTTCGCTTCCAACAATACCCAACAAGTCTATATGTTGCGCCTTGTTGTGACTCGATGTTGGCGCTTTATTCAGCTGAACCGAATATGGGGCATTATCCATAATAATAGCAATTGTTTCTTTTAAATAGTCCATCATATTATCGAACCACTCTTTAAATTTCTCCGCATTCATTTCCTCAGGATAATCTCCCGTCTTTTGTTGAAAAGTTTTGTTGGAAGCATGAATAGTGTCGTCTGTCCACATTTTCCCAACAGTATGATTAGCGTTCAGTCATATCTCGTCAAGGAATACTACGCTGTACCAATCCGTAACATTTTTCGCCTTTTCTAAAAATGTCATCCGTGCAATGGCGATGTCCGTCCTCTTCATCAGCCTTTTTATTTTTTTATAACGAAACCAGATTCTATTGATTCAACGTAACGTTGGTGTAAATTGTTAAAAATGCGTTCGGAGGAAATGCTTACCATCCCAGCTATCTGCTGCTACTTTTACCGCCGATCATTCAAAACGATTTTTTTAATCTTTTTGATCATGTCCGGATTCGTGACTTCATTTGGACGGCCAGACCTGTTGGTGTCTTCGCAGCTCAGTCTCCCACGTTTAAAACCAGTTACCCAGTAAATTGTACTCAATGCAGGAGCAGTATTGCCTAAAACACTGTATAGCCCCATTTTGAATAAAATATTTCATTGTATTTCACTGAAATATGTGTATTCTACATCGGTTCTTCCGGACTTCAGGAAACCAAGCAAGGCAAGGCAAGCATTAAAACCAGAAAAACACCCCTCTATCATACATCGTTGACGTCACGCTACTTTGGACCGATAACGTTGTGTTATACGTTTTTGAATATGCTTACTTTTTAATCATAACTTTTTAAATTTATTTATTTTACTGTTTAAAAAGCATTTTATTGTGGTAAAGTATTGTATTGTGTGTGTATTTATGTTTAGATATTACTTTAGGTGGCAATAGATTAAGAAAAAAACAACTTAACTTAAAGAAGAAAAGCATATTTCTTAATTATTACATTTGACAAAGTAAAGAATTTATTTCTTAACCTTACTGAAGCGATATACATTTACAAAACTGCACAGAACCTTCAGTGGTTAAATACCTAGACGATTGACATTTATCAGCATAACATATTACAGAATTAAAGTATAATTTAATGTTATTGACATAAACATCACTGCTGCGGCGACGTTATAATTTAGTGCTAAACTTGTCCAGTGAATTTTGTATTCTAGATTGTAAAGTATTTTTGTAATTCTGGAACGGTTCAGCGACTTATGGCAAATATGTCTTACGCTCCCGTTTTGCACATCTGATAGCCCGTTGGGGGATATATAGTAAAGGAAAACAGTGCATCTACCTTATCTACTCATTGGATCTTAATAAGCCGATCACCCAACTAAATAAAATATAGATCAATTTAAATAAATTTATTATTACTTATATTTTACAAGGACTAGCTTAAATCTAATTTGTATCTTACAAAAACAGAGTATTATACAGAAACATAAATAAGTATACTGTCTTTAAATACAATTAGGTAGTTAGATTTACGTATAAATGGTTATTTAAAAATAAATAGTAAATAACAGTTAAAACTTGGTCCAGAAAGATTTACTCATAGGTAACCTATTGAAAAGTAGAAACAATATTCAACTTAGGATTATTGAGCTTATATCAGATGTACAATAAATTAACTTAATTCTCAAAATCGTAAGGTCTTTGTGGACGCCTCTGTATGAGCGGGATATTCACTTCCTCGGCATTCCGGAACACTTGTGAAGGATACTGAGGCCTGGGCGATGGTCGTGCTTGCTGGATGGGTGCTGGCTGTCTGCGAGGTGCCTCTACCTATACCACATGGAAATACCATATTGTTAATATATTTCATTCTGTAAATGCGTATACCATCAAATTATAAAAAAGTAGGTTAATAAAATTTACGTCCAGGTTAGGGTAAAGTTTATTAACACCATAACAACTTCGGCCTCTTTGTTCATTTCTGGTAGAGGCTCCCTCACATTGGCGTAGTGGGCACCCCACCTTGGTTTGAGCCTTGTCGTGAAGGTGGGACTCACTAGCCTGGGGTGAACCGAGGCACCTTGGGCGAAGCCAATTGAGCCGAGGAGGGGGCGCTCTCCGTAACCCTTTTTTAAGGAGAGGGGAACAAAAGAACAAAATGTGGCGGCGCTTTTGTGTATGGTGCAAGGGGCGAGGATGGGAATCTCATCCCTTGCACTTTCCTAAAGTTAGTGGGGTTGTCATGTTGTGCGGACAACCCCACCAGTGAAGGTGGTGTCGGTCCATTAGGGGGCTGACAAGCCGTCAAGTTGCCCTGATGATTTGTTGTTCCGGGGCACCACACCAAAGGCGGTACTGATGGCACCTTAAGAGAGGTTTTACGTGGTTTGACCGATTAATTTCATAGACAACTTCAGAAGGTTGCTGTCTTGCAGCCCAGTCGGCACTACGGGCGAGGTGCCTCCCGTTCACATCGGAAAAATCTCTGAATATTGGTTTGCACTCAGTGTGTTGCATTTATGGCAACCACGTGCCAACTGTTAGTGCCGCTAACTTTCGGGGATTCTTGACAACCACCGAATCGATGGTAACATTTTAACTGTTAGGCTATAAAAATGTAAATAATGTTTATTGTAGTCATACCTCCTCCTCTTCCTCCTGTTCGTAGCGGTCGTCCCTGTACACCTCGGCGGGGTAGTACCTGTCGGAGTACTTGAGCGACACGTTCGGTTTCCTCTGAACTTCCTCCTCATTGACCGGCCGGTACAGGTACTCGTTGACGAAGTGGTACTTAGACGACTTTTGGCATATGTTGTCGTGTGTCGGTGGCATACAAATTAGATGTACCTGCAATGTTAGTGTTGTCACTAATAATTTGAGTGAATTTCGGCTACGGCGACCATCTGTAATCGGACTAGCCAACTGTGCAGGACATAATGTTATAGTGAACAAGTGTTGACTGTCCTCATATTTACGGTACTCCTATTAGTATGGCCACGTCGACTTAGTCAGAAAAGAAGCAACATTGTTGTACCTACTACTACTAAATCTTAACAGGGAATGTCCTTATGGAGCAGCGACTATGATATTATCCAGAGCCAGTTCTCTTTTAAAAATGTATTTTTTTTTTAATTTTCGTGCGTTGAAGAAAAACGTCTGAAAACGAGGAATGCCCAAGGAGATTATAAAATTCTACGCCATTGTGAAGAAATCTGGCGCGGATTCCTCCTCACCAGATTTCTTTTTTCTGTGCCAGTGCTACCGGATCGCAGGAGAAAAAATATAGTATATTTGGAAAAGATGATAACGATTGGTCTCGTTCTGTTTCATAATTTCTACGTGATTCTTAAGTTTAACATGAAATTAATTACTGTATGTAAGGTACATACAGTAATTAATTTCATGTTGAACTATAATTTTACACGCACAGTCAAAAGTACAGTAAAGCTACTGTGATTACAATGAGTGCATACACTGGTACTTAACATCGAATTTGTTTACAGAGCACGGTGTCGCTTTACGTGCAGGTTGTGTGAATGTCGGCTATCCCGGTACGACCATTTGGTTGTCTAATAAAAATATAGCACAATACACCGTCAGTGTGGCATTTAATTTAAATTGAATGATATATTATAAAAGAAAATTTAACATTCCATATGTTCCACAGGAACAAGCAATGACAGTGAACACATACTTGGTGGAAAGTAAATCCATCAGGACAGATCCAGGAGTGCTTGACATTATCCTGGCAGTAGTGGAACACTTCGCAGTTGAGTTCCTCGTCGGCGTAGTAGCCGGTGTTCTTGCTGACGCAGTTGAACTTGGACTGCTGGAGCAGCTGGGACAGGCGGTCCGGTTCCTCTTTCTCTTCATCGAGCTCTTCTTCAGATACTTGCTGCTGAAGTTTGGCTGGACGTTGTTCTTGTTGCTGAAGCATATGAATACTTATTAGATTTTATTTATATTAAAGGGGGACAAACGAGCAGTTGGAGCGTTTTTGATAACTAACGACGCCCATAAAATCCGCATCATACTTATGCAAATGCGTTGTCTTCCTTTCCTCCTCCCCTCCAATGGGCTACCGGCTACTCATAAACCACACGAAACACGATAGCGAAGCTGTAACTTTACATCGGTATCGTGTGAGCGAGAGGTACCTCCCCGGTCGTGAAATACAGCATCGTATTCCTCTTAACTAATCATACTGTTAATTCCGAAACATAGTAAAAATACATCTTAATTAATTTATTTCCATACAGTGTTAAAATTACCGGCGACTGCGAAAATACGTTATATTAACGAAAACAATAGAAAGTCATCAGGCTAATGCAGTTGATTACTAAATGACTAATTTTCAGACTTAAAGGATGAGTTGAATAAAATTACAATTCGTCGGGCTAATCGCTGATGTGAACATATACATCGGCGTCGTTTATGTTCTTCTAAGCTCGTATAATGTCAAACTGAAGACAAACGCAATTAAAAACTGTCGCCGTCGGTTCAGTCAGACTAGAATTTACTTCCAACGATGATCGATGGCGACTCTGACGTGAAAGGTGCCCACCAGAAGAAAGTGATGACGCGGAAATTACGCTAGACCGATAACTGTTGCCACGATTTTTTATATAAAGAGCGTCTCTGATTGTTTCCCAAGGAATGAATTCAAGCACATCTATCTTTTTATCCATTGACATTAATTACTACGAACTACATACAGGATATAAATATGAAGTACCTTCCTGTGAGGCGCTCTTATCACTGGACGCTGTTCTTCGACATACACTGGTCTGGTGGGTATTATATATTCTTGCTGTTCCTGCTGAGGTCGTTGGTATCCAGCAAGCTCAGCAAGAGAAGGCGTAGGTCGGAAACCTGAAGCCAACGTGTTCGGGTATGCAGATGGTGAATATGCACGTGGTCTTAAGTTTCTTGATTCCTGAAATATTTTTTTAAAATTTATTTAATTTTCCAAAGTTTCTTGATTCCTGAAAATATTTTTTTTCTAATTTATTTAATTTTCGAAAGTTTTTAATTTTCGTTAGGTATCTAATTATCATTTGCTTTAAACATTTGTTTGGTGTAAACTTGATATTTCTTAAAAATTATTGATTTTGATTCATCTTAGTGAACGACCGATTTTACGTGATGTTCTATAATCGTGGTGTTACCAGTAAATTTTGTTTGACTGGTAGCGCTGGAGACGTGTTTTTCTATTGAAAAATACCAACTAAAAAGACGGCTTACTTGATGGTGTGTACTCAGGTACATAACGGTGGTTAGCTACCGACAGCTACGCCCAAAAACATAACTAGAAGTTGTGTGCTTTTAAAGTTTAAGTCATTCGGTTCTTATACGACATAAGTACTTTACCGGTCGTACCGGATTAATCAATTGCCATCATAGATACAATGTAGATAGAGTAGGGAAACCTGCCAAAACGCGACCTACTAAATCGAAAGAGACAGCAAATGTTATAAACTCTGTCTCTCTTTTTCCATTCCTTTCTCTCTGCTCAACGCGCATGCAAGATTAGTTTAACAAACATATTACTGCATTTACAACTTCCTGTATTCTCCAAGGCTGGCAGTCGCCGTCACATGTTTGCCTATGGCATCACTCTATATTATCTCTACAGTTGCCATTGGCAACGAAGTCTCTGCTTCTTTCGAAAATTTAAATTACGAATAGACATTCGAAAAACACATTTATACTAAATCCCTCCTTTCATTCTACAATGATAAGAATTTGTAACGAGAAACATTGAGCAATATCATCGTTTCGTTTACCATTTAAAAAGATTTCATTGTGAGATCGTTTTAAAATTAAACTAGGTACAATTATTTCCTAACTGTTGTGGGTGGTCTTTGTCTGCTCGGAACCCACGTATCTATAGACTTAACTTTAATGTACCGGTAACTTTGATGTACCGGTTGATAAACTTTGCATATATTTTGACATTGTTATTATCAATGATATCATCATTTCGTCGTCGATTTGTAAGTAATACGAATGAGATAGATATTAGTGATAGATTTTTTCTCTTCTATTCGTTGTCTTGAATTAAGTTATTACTATAGTAAACAAGTTTAATAAGTAACTTATTACTTGTTACCTACTTGTTCTTTACATACATAATTATTTAATATGGTGTGTAATATAAGTAATACAGTAGTTTAGGTAATGTAAATATTCGTGTGAACTATGCGCGTGAGTATGAGCCATTATAAGGATTAAATTTCTTAGTTCATCTTATTATGTTTCTAACGATTGTATGCAGATACCTTTTCAATTTGATGTCGATAATAACTATTATGGTCGCGCGATAATGGGCGAATAGTGTGTGCACTAAACTGTGTACATGTACAGTTGTGTATAAGTGTAGCATAGTGTATAAGTGTTCTTTTTGAATGAAACCACTGATCAGATTTTGATATCATCATCATTATCACCCCTTATCGGTCCACTGCTGGACATGGCCCTCTCTCAATGAACGCCAAGACGACCGATCTCCTGCTACTCGCATCCATCCTCGGATGGATTTTGATATGCTCAACTATAATGAAGCACGGTCGCCCGATGGCGTTCCTAACTCAAAAAATGTATAAGGACACTTTACTTCACATTATTTTTGTTAAATTTTAATGGCATTAGAGCGTATGTCGGATGTGGCTAGTGTAGTTTCTGTAAGATTTACTGAATGTGAGACGCACATGCAGTGTACCGCATGCGTGTTTGTGTTCTCAGTTGTACATTCACTCTATATTGCCTGGTTCGCGGAACGTTTCTCATATACGAGGTTGGCAGAAAATTGTTAAGATCAATTATTTCGCACTCTATAATTGTGCCAGTATGTTATATAATTAATTCAATTACAGGTTCGCAACTCGATATTACATTATTGTGGCATGAATATTATGTTACTTAATTGTAATTGTAATTCGTGGAGAGAAACGAACATGCAGGTTGCAGCAGTGATTTTTAAATCGTGATAACATTTGTAAGGCTATTCATAATTCACTAGAGTGTTAAGGCGCTAGTGTTGCTAAATTCATAGGCATTTAAGCCATTTTTAAACGATGGATCAATTCTTTTCTGATCGGATAAAAATTTTAAATGACTACTATCAACGCCAACATAAAGACTGGGTTGCACCAACAACGGATCTATGGTTTTGGCTTGAGTGGGTTCTTAAATTTCTTCAACGATGAAACCTAATGTGTATCATCATGAACGATATTTAAGAATTTTCATAGTATATAAGATATTGAGCCGCATAGCCCAACTTTTATCCGTTTCCGCTCGCATTTAACGCGAGCCAGCTAAATGTACAGTACCATAGTGGCTAAAGTTTGATGGGCCGTTAAAGAAGTCCGTCCTGTTTATAAAGTATTTACTCTATATAAAAAAGCACGTGTCATATTTCATTTGTGCAAATTAGAACTACAATCCGGCGCCAATGACAACGCGCATGTAACGCTTGCGGAAAAGTATAGAAACCGGTTGGAGACTTACAACCAGTCGTGCGTTACGACGATATTGGCGGTAAGATGTTTTTTTTGTAGTTATATCACCGACACAGGTGTGTCTCGGATGATAAGCCACTAATGACTTTCTTACAGTAAAACTACATTGGCTTACGAAAACTAACTGGTCCATGTTGCAGTCTGTTTATTAAGTATCCTGAATGATGTATTGCTGATACGTAAACATAAAATTTACTAATTAGTGAACTCAAACGAATAAGTTGTAAACTTTTAAAAGGCTTTCTGTCAGTTGCAGCAGAATATTTTAGGAAGTGGTAGTGCCAAGTACTTCTCTCTAACTTGATACAGGCGTAGAGTGACAGCGTGGCTGTCGCGCTTCGTACGGTTTGTGGATGTGATTGCTCGTTTGCCCCATTATGCTTTAAAAAAAAGAATAAATAAGCTGTAAGCTTTCCATTCGCAAAGAAGGCATAAGGCAGAGAACTAAAATATTCGATATCATGCGACAAAAAAGCTTGTGAAGTTGCAATGGGCTGGTCACACACTCAGAAGAACAGATGGCAGATGGGCCAGTAACGTTCTGGAGTGGAGGCCGCGTTTAGGAGAACGAAGTGTTGGTCGACCGTTCTCCAGTTGGAGGACGAGTAGCGGGAGATCGGTCGTCTTGGCGTTCATTGAGAGAGGCCCATGTCCAGCAGTGGGATCCACTGCTGGACAAGGGCTGGTAATGATGATGATGATGATATTTTCCCATCGATGTTCGCTATAGTTTGGTGTTCTTGAGCGACTGGGTTCCTCCCGCACTCTTGATCTCTGCTATCCGTGATAAAGCCTAACTGTAGTTATAAATATATATAACTCAAAACCTCGCAAAGGTCTCGTTAGACTTTCCGTTTCGTATAGGTTTTTAAGTACTGGTTAGCGAGGTACAGATGTACCTGTAAATGTCTACCTACTTAATTCTTTAGTTGCTGTAATGTTTCCGTACAAAGCCATTACAGCTGGAAATTTTTAGTATGTTTTTGATTTAACGGTAGGAACATATCAGTGGATGTTAAGCATATGTCTATATTTCTTCCGTCTGACGCAGGTGCTCACCGGGCATGGTTGCTTCGTTGAGTATCTGTGTGGGACGATCCTCAGGGAGCCAACGACCTGTTGTCACGATTGTGACGCGGTGGTGGACTCGGCCCAGCACACCCTCGAGGTGTGCCCGAGATGGGCGGCGATGCGTCACGACTTGTCGAAGTCGAGCATCATCGTAGTGATGCTCGGCAGCGACGAGTCCTACCAGGCGATGGCTTCCTTCTGAGAAACCGTCCCAAAAGGAAGTCGACGAGCGGGTGAGAGAGGAGGCTGCCGACGCGGGCTCCCCCCGCCGCATGGGGGTACGAAGGAGGCGCTATCTGTGTTCCGTGTCGGGTCGGGATGGGCACCCGGTCCACTTCATAAAGGCACGGCGTCGTGGGACTGTCATAGCGAAGCAGGACAGTCCCCGAGGAGGTGAAGTCTGGCCAATTCGACGAGGCCAGCCTGTTGGTGGAGGGCTCCTGTTGCCTGCAGATCCGGGATCCTCCATGAATAGCGGCTGAAGGTTCCCGTAGGGGTTTAGTTGTTATTGCTACCCAATGGCAGAGTCCAACATAGGTCTGGGTGTCTACCCGGGCTCCCAGGTATCATGCGTAAATGCATTCCCCTTCGTCACCGAAAAAAAAAGATGTCTATATTTCTGAATCAGAATGGTTTTATTTCAATAGTTTCACGGAACATTGAGTATGTGTGTGCAAGTCTGAGACGGAAACCAATACAATGTACACATGGCTCAGGTTTTATACATAATCAAAATGGATGATATCAATATTTTTATGGCTTGACTTTTTCATAAGACAAAGCTGTAGAATGTAGAAGTTCGATAAAATACCATCAAAGTGCATAAAAAATTAGGTGCAGGCCGTGAAGTAATGAAATTGAAAGCGACATCGCCAACTTTCCTTTTCATTGCAACAAAAATTGGTAAAAAAGGAAGTAATGATGTATTAAAATTTACTTTCGACTTTCTCTAACGTCTACAGCAAAATCAGCGAACCAAAACCATTTATATACCAGCCACATACAGTGGGAATTTCGTTCGGAAATTCCGATTCGATGTAATTCGAATCATTGAATGTCTCTTACGAAAATTTCGAAAATTCGACGAAATGTAATTGGAAAAAATAGGTAGTATGTTTTTAAAAACGAGAATGTTCTTCTAAATGATTGTAAAAGTAACTAATGGAATTATAGTACCTACTACTTAATAACGACTATAATTTAAAAAAAAAAAATCTTTTTATTGAACTTAGGTGTTTTCACTGCCAAATGAAAAGTGGCTAATTTCTTACTTTTGTCAGACGATTCCCGAAAAAAGTAAGAAATTGTGAAAAGTGTACAAATTAATCTGATGAAATTGATTGTTATTGTTACTGTAATCTGCTGAAATATTCAAACAATTGAGATGAAGTTGGTACTTTCATGTAACTTATTATCATAAAGTCGAGAATTATCGAGAATGCATTAAATTATAGTAAACGCGTTATTTAAGTAAATCTCTTAAGATTACCATAGACGGGGCTTACAACAGCCTCATCGATGAGACTAGTGCTATATAGTACGTGTTGCAAAGGAAAGTGAAATACTACAGCGACATACTAAACGATTTCCGTTTAGTATGTCGCTGTAGTATTTCACGGTCAACGATATCGTATACACTAACTAATGAACGCGACAATGATATAAATTATAAAATCTATGTACCACTTCCTTATCTGAACTCACAGCCAGGTAGTAACTAAGTTTGTTCGAGGAACGGGTTATTACAGAGGACGATACAACGACCTGGCAACTCAACTGATGATAACGCTTACATAGAGATCGACAGGAATTTATATAATTTATAAACTAGGAGCGTCTTCTATGTAGTCATTTTCAGTTTTTGAAGTTTTTACAATACGCGCCCACTCCGTCACGACAATCCAACAGGTAAAGCAGGCTATAATCAACATTTTCGTTTCTCTCCTGTTAGTAGTGTTAGCAGCTGTAGAAACATTTGTTTAATCATAAGTTTACCCCATCAGGAGCCTTTCGACGACTACCGACGCCCATGAACATCAGCATAACTACGCCGATGCGTTGCACCTCTTTTTCACCCCCATTGGGCCACCGGCTACTTACAAACCCCACGAAAAGCGACACCGCAAGTGGCACTTTACGGCGGTATCAAGTGAGCGAGATGTACCCGGTCGCCCTGGCACAGTTCCGTTGCATACGAGGATGTAGTGTCATGCACCATGCATAGAATTACCTGCGCCTGTGCAGCATGGCACAACCTACTACAAAAAATATGCAGATGTGTTGTTCACGTTGTTATAAGTTAACCTGCTTATTTGAATTATCCATCAAATGCTGGGAACCTGGATATACCTCTTGATCTAAAGCGAGCTCCTCGTCGTCTCCGTCTACTTCTGCGTCCGGCACGTTGTCCTCTTCCTCGGATGCGAAGACCACGCCCAGGACCAACAGTGCTACAAGATAACTCCACCTGAAACAAACACCGTATCATCTAATTAATTCTACTCTATCATCCCATAAAAAATATGTGTAAGATGGGAATACAATCTCCGTGCAGGAGCCGGTCCGGGACGGATGCGAGTATCAGGAGATCTGTCGCCTTGGCGTTCATTGAAAGAGGCCTATGTTCAGTGCTGGACCGAAAAGGGCGGATATTGATTGGAATATTTTGTAAAGTCTATTTATCCGTTATCACTTTTGTTATACTCGCTTTAGTTAGCTCATACCCGTATATCATGAAGAATATGTTTTTATCGTAGCTAAGATAGGCTGTATCGGCTTAGGTGTATCGCACAGCCAATAAAAAACCTACTTCGAGCAGTTAAATTTCGAAATGAGAATTATTCAGTTCAGCGAAGGAACGTCGTCATTTTTTTTTGACATGATGGAGGTATACACGTGTTCATTGTACTGTTACTATGCTATTATAATTATTGTCCACGTGTTACATCACCCAGTCGACGTGGTACACTTACTACGCTTTAATCATTAAAATGCTAATGTTTATCCGCACAATATGCTTTTATTATCTTAAATTTACATCTTACACATCTCTGTGATAGGCTGAATTACCTAATAGCAATTATTTCTTCAAAGCCCATAAAGTTTGTATGTTAAATATTTACAAATATATAATATACAAACAATTATTACGTATTTTTAGAAATATTTTATGTATGACTAGCGATCCGCCCAGGCTTCGCTCGCGAATTACACGTAAAAATTTTCATCGGGAATATCTACACAAATTGGCGAACACCGGATAAAGAGTCAAGTTCAGTACATTATTACAAAATTGATTACATACAGACAGACAGCTTTTGGGGACTTTATTTTATAATAGGTATATATTATCCACATGAAATGTATGAGTGGGGATGTCATTTCACGACACAGATTCAATGAATATGGACAAAACTTATTAATGTAAAATTGATGTTGTGTAAAAGGCTGTGTGCTTGAAGTACTAATGTGTAAGCCATGTCATAATATTAAATCGCAATACCTGAAGACCATACTGACATTTTATTTGGTGACGCATGTTGGTGTGTCGCATATAGAACTAATAAGACCATACCAAAAGTGTACTCATTGTGGGGCAACACACACAGTTCTAAATTAGATATTTACATCGAATACTTAAGTTTTAAATAATAATTAATTTTGAAGTGACCTGAAGTCATCTGCATGTATGTTGTCTGTGTATTTGTTACGTGTATTTAAGATAAATTCAAAAGATTCGATTGCATGGTGGCTTTTTTTTGTAGGTTCGTGTTTACTACGGCCGTTTTGGTATACCCAATTCAAATTGAAGATGGTTTAAAACATTTAACGATCTTTTAGCGACGTCCTATACTTAAGTACTATTAATAAGATTACATAGATATAATTTCATTATGTCGCCACCTTAACCTGACTTGACTGCTCACTGGGGCTATATTCAGCAGTGAACGTGTTTAGGACCTGTATAGATTTCTCACAGATAACATAGTAGTGATGTGACAACCGTAGTTGCAAGCCGTTACTGTGATGCCGCATGCAAGCCGCAATAAAATGATCGTAAAACGTTACTCAAGTGTAATCTTGCCATAAATCCATTGTAATTAATTTTATTCGCTTCATATTAATCACACTAGGGCACAGGTGGTTCAAGTGTAACAATTTCTACGACCGCGGTGTGCCCAAAGACAATGAACACATGTGCAGAAGATTTAATTAGTAAAAACATTCTTGGGTGTGGCTTCACTTGCTATAAATTGGACCAGCGTGCGCTGTTACGTGACCGTTTGCATCACGGTGTCATGTAAATAAGGTCTCTTCACGTAGGCTCATGTCATATGTATTCTCGTTCCTGATTGAATCGGTGGAATAAGAAATTCATGCGGCAGTTTCTTTTTTTTTTTTTAAATATACTTTTACTTTTAAATATAACATTGGGGAACAAACGAGTCTTGTGGTGACTACCAACGCTCACAGGCATATGCACCAAGGTTATGCAGATGTGTTGCTCTCCTTTTGCCTTCTCCCCAAGTGGGTCACCTGAAAGATATACGCCAAACGAAACGCGACAACATAGCTGTTGCTATGAAGCACTATTGTGTGAGAGAGACGACACTTCCCAACTTTAGGTCGTTAGTATTTGGCTACCGAGGTTTTCATCAGACGAAGACGTAATGTTGGTGTTACCAACACGACTGTTTCACGTCATGTGTGAGTCTTGTCGTAGTTCTTATGATTATGTGTATTGCTGTGGCGTAACAATTTGGCGGGAACTAGCAAGTCGGCAAAATGTCTCTGGCCTGTCAGAGAACAGTGTGCATGGGGTGAACGAGAGGCAGTGGCATGCGGCATTGTAACCGAATTGGACTGGAATGACCGGGGAGGCACCTCTCGTTCACGTGACACCGCCTTAAAGTGACAGCGCATTTCGTGCGGCTGGTGAGTAGCCGGAGGCCTATTGAAGATTAGGATTATAAGAAGGGCAATGCATGACAATAATGCGGATGTCTATGGGCGTCGGTAGACGACATTTGGCTCCGATTGCTTGTTTGCCACTATACTATAAAAGCTTCTATGTATATGAAGGAAGGGAGTCCATCCGATGAAATTGTTTCGAGCCCAGACTGTATGGTGTGTAGTGACACAGCATATTACATCATAAATAGAAACCTTATTGAGTTCATTTATGATACTGTCATATAAACTAATGAACGGCACATAAAAGGCCACGAAAGCTTTGATAATATAAAAATTAAATCTTATTAACGTCTTCTACATAGCAAATTACTAAAAATGACGCAACCATGAATTATGCTGACACATTAAACATGAAGCATCAAAATGATTGCGCTTATTTTTTAGCATCTGTATGATCTGACATTCATGAAATTGATTACATTTTTATTTACACGTGAAAGTTTTCTTCACATTTTCATTGTCGGTTACTCGATCTTGGAATGTAAGATTATATATAAGTCAGGCTGACATGACACGATACACTTGATGATGTAGTCAGTTAGTAGTCGTCAAAATTTTGTCAAAAAATTTTGTAAAAAATATTGTGTCAAAAAGTAGTAGATGTATCATTGTTGAGTATCTTTCTGTAGGGTTCTATTATTATTATTTTAATCATTATTATTATTATTTAATTATTATTATTTTTTGTCTATAGGAAAGGGGTAGGGCTAACGAGCAATTGTAGTATTTACGACTAACGACTTCCATGTACATCCAGCGCAATTATTGTGTCGATCTGTTCCTTTCTTCGTCCCCCCAAAGGACCACCGGGTACTCACAAAGGGCACGAAGGGTGACACCACAGGTGCCACTTTATGCCGGTATCATGTGAGTGACAGGTACTTTCCCGGTCCTGCCGGCCCAATTCCGCTGGCATGCAGCATGGCACTACCTCCTACCTATATGTATAGCAGTTTAAAGTCTTCCTCGATAAATGGGCTATCTGACACTGAAACTTTTTTCAACTCGGACCAATGGCTCTTGAATGAAATTAGCGCGCAAACAAGCTATTTATAATATTATTACAGAATACTTATCTGTATTTTTTTTTTCTAATATAAGAATAGATAAGGCATTTGTAACCTGTGAACGGATTAACTGGGGAGACAATATTCTTGTAAGCGTTGTACGAAAGTGAATATAATTGGAGTAGATGCCGGGTTTGTTGAACTCGTATTCCCAACGCGCGCCGGCATCCTCTTTTCTACTCATCAAACTTAGCTTACATTCTGTCTCTGTCTAATGTTTTTTAGGTACTTCATCATCATCACCGTCATCACTATCAGCCCTCATCGGTCCACTGCTGGACGTGGGCCCCTTTCAATGAACGCCAAGACGACCAATCCCCTGCCACTCCTTTAGGTACTTATTAATTTATAAATAAATTTTAAATTTATTGGTTACAGAATCTTCAAAAACTATAACTAGTGTCTACAACAAAACACAGTTTTTACTACGAAATTAGAAGTACTATTAAAATGTCATTTACAAAACACTGTCGTAGAGCAACATTCATTTACACAAACCGCAAATAAAAGTATTTTTAAATTTGTGATTGCTTTCTCTAGAAAAATCACCGGATCGTGAAATAGGATCTTGCGTATTAACTATTAGACATTGTCCGTTCTTGACCATTGCGATATAAGACTATAGAACTCGATTATCTAGTCCGTGACCAAGTTGGCCATTGGCAATCAAACGCTTAGCTTAAATAAAGGATCGATTCATAATAATTGTATGTAACAAATAACAATAAAATAATAGAAACAGTGAGATATATCATTGCTGACATTATTGGACTGAAACAAAATAAAATTTACCCATTAGCATTTTATCGTAAGGTGTGTGTATATAGCATAAGGGGGCAAACGATCCTTCCGGAGCCTTTTGATGTCCACCGACGCCCACGGACATGCGCATGATAATACACATATGCGTTGCCCTCCTTGCACGCCCCCCCCCCCATCCATCGGCTATTCACAAAACGCACGAAACGTGATAGCGACACTGTCATTTTACGCCGGTATCAAGTGAGCGCGAGGTACTTCCCCGTTCGCCCCGGAATAATTCCGCTGCACAGGAGGATGTAGCGCCATGCACTGTGCATGGCGCTACATCCTCCTGTGCAGTTTGGGTGTTTCTTTTCGTGATTAAAATAATTTTTCAGGTTGACGAATAGTAAGGGACAATAGTCTTAAAACTCTTTTTTTAAGTTACTCAATCACTTAACATTTAATTGATGTTATTTATTCAAAAGTATTCTGCGACTTAAGGAAGGAGAAAGAAAACCACTATGAATAATGTTGTCTAAATTGTTTACTAAAGCACTTCTTAATTTTACGCAATGTCCTCTTAGGTTAATGATTAATAGCAATTTAAATGAAAAGCGAATAGAATTGCATCAATTCAGTAGCCAGACGACTCTTGACCTTGCTGTTCAGTCAGATGCTAAATAAGAACATTTATTTATCTCGAATAAAACCCAGGACTGTACTCAGTTGAGAGCCAGCTGAATGTTAGACAATTAATATAGCAGACTATTTTAACGTTATTGTAATAGAAAGTACATATATCAATTTTAACATTTAATTTATACATTACTAAATAAGCATGAAACTCTCTGTATAAATATTTAAAAAAAATTAGTAAGTAACTTCACGCCTGTTATCCCCGTAGAGGCAGATGTGTGCTAGTACATCCACAACTCCTCAGTTCAGTAGATATACTAGCACACCCACGATTAGCCAAGCCACTGAGGCCCACCACTGTGGTTCAAGCCTTGTCGTGGCGGTGGGGCTCAGTAGCCTGGGGTTATCCGAGTCACCTTGGGCGAAGCTCCTATAAGAACTAAAGAGCGAGAAGAGGGGACTAAAGAGCAAAAGGTGGCGGCGCTATTGCGCACGGGGCAAGGGACGAGGATGGGAACCTCACCCCATTGCACTGTCCCAAAGTCGGTGGAGTTGTCCTGTGGTGCGGGCAGCCCCATCTGTGGAGGTAGCGTCGGTCTCTTCGGGGGCTGACTTGCCGTCGAGGTGCCCTGATGATTTGTTGTTCCGGAGCACCTCATCAAAGGCGGCACTGGTGGCACTCGCGGTGGTTTTTTTGGGTTTTCGGCACTATACAATATGCCGCAAGCCCCACACACCATTGGACCCCACCCAGGGCCAGTGAAGGCGCGTAAATCCGTTTCCCCGCGACAAAAAAAAAAGGTACTGAGGCCCATGACATCATAGCTGGCAAGCGTATGGCCACTTCGGGCACATTCCAATCCCGGACAATGTAATGTATGCTCAGATTAATCTGAAAAAAATTATTAACAGTTGCCCGACCTGGGGATCGAACCCAGGACCCCACACGGCTAACGGTCTTAACGGGCGACACTGTTACACCACAGAGGCGATAACATTTTTTTCGCTTTTCTTAAATAGTAATATTCTGAACGAAATCATTATAATATTATAATGGGAATATTTTTACAACACTTCAGTCTGAATTTTAAATAGATCTATGCTGATAAATATTCACGTAATTCTAAATTTAAAAATAAAGCTTTGTAACTATCTAAAGAGTTTTAACAATGTATATAGAAAGCAATAGAAAGGCATCTGGTTTTTGTTTTTGCGAAGTATTTCGCGGACCGCAGCTGCAGCGGAGAGTTCGTCAGAAGTGCTTGAACACAGAGCGCTCCTGTCGAATGCTGAGTCACGCCGGTAAAGTGTGAACCGACTCGTATAAGATCGCGTGCTCATGCGATATTATCTCCACTTTTACTTTCGTTACGCAACCGACTCCCGGCCTACGTTACGCATGAAATATTTGTATGCTAAGGAAATGGGATGTTTACATATTTTTAAAATTGACTTCTTAACGAGTTTTAAGAATGAACTCCTGGAGCCGCCTATTATTTTACTTATTATTTAGACAAAAGTAAGAGAGACATAAAATAGTATCAATTTTTTTTATCATATTGATATTTAATGTACTAAATATTATAAAGATCGTGTTTTGATTTGTAGATACGATTCTTATCTTATAGATATAGAGGAAGATACATCTATGCGTCGGAGCATTAAAATTAATGAACCAGTTGATTTAAATTCGCCAACAAAAGACATCAACGCGCGTGTACGGTTACTACATATTTCATGACCTTATTTCTTTTTGATGATTATTTCGCGTTCTCATATAGGAATATAAATTAACTGATAATATCATTATTTATATTAAGTAGCACTCGAGGCAATGTCTATAGTCTATATTAGCCTTTAATAAGCAGATTTAACAGAGATAGATAAAAGTAAACTAATCTGCAACACGTAAAGATTACATTTTCCAGTGGTAATGTGCATCTACTAAATGGTATCCACTATGAGCCGTGTTGTTACATAACACGAAACTGTTATGATATTCGTAATCATAGAACGTCGCAGCTTTTACTTGACAACTTCTTATGATTAATTCCCACGGCGAGGTTTCTAATAGGCATATTAGCATTATAATTTGTACCGGCCAGGGTGAAACTGTTCGTATTAAAAATGTAAAAGAGACATTAGACCGAACTGTTTTGACGTCCTGGCCGATGTTAAGTCTGATGGACCACGCTGGAAAAAAAGACGATTCGATACTGATACGGAACGAACACACAAAACGGTAAAAGTTATATATAGTAATTTTTTTTTTCAAAATCTTGTCGCGATTAAGTTTTTTTAAAGTTTAAGTCATATGTTATATTACTTCTTTGTTTCTATATAACAATATTTGCCGGAGTACTGTAATAAATTACACTATGAGATAAGTAGTACTTTTTACTAGTTTTAGTTGTAGGTACTGTAAAAATTTTATAGTATAGGGGAAACAAAAAAATGCAGCCGATGTGTTGCTCTCCTTTTCTCTGCCCCACTAATGGGCCACCGTCACTCAAACTGCAGGGAACACGACAGTGTACTTGTCACTTCACGGTGGTATGAATCGGCCCAATTCATCTGCAATGCAGCATGGCACTACCTCCTACAAGGTTGCCAATATCAAATTTGAATGTCACTTATCCCATATCTCGTTATATCCGCGTGGCCCGTGGCCGCTCTATGGGGGAGGCCCATCTCCAGCAGTAGACGTAATCTGGCTGTAGATGACGATACCTCATTCCTAACGCATGCTAAATCATATCATGGCAGTGACGGCCGCTTACACCGCGCGCGACGGCCCCAAGTACCTTGAGATCGTAAAGCGAATTGAATTAGCGACAATAAAACAGTTGATCTCAGCTCTACGATAAATGTGCACCATTAGCGTGTCTCCGTTAGATTGGGCAACATCGAAGCATTGACACCATTGAGATATGCTCGTCCCGAACAATGATAGCAGACAGCCTGCGCACATTGTACCAGATTGGGCAATCGATATACCTGTTCTAATGTAGTTTAAAATCGATGCCCTTGAGTCGTTATCATACTGATATTTCGAAAGTTTGGATGCCTACTGTCATAGGCAGTGTATACTTAAAAGGAGGGCATCCACAATACATATTATATACACAAGGAACATTTTTGTTTTGCTTTTATGCTATTTACTTTCTAACAAACTATCAGTAAGGGGTTGTGGCATCCTGTATTGTAGCCTAATTGGGCCAGTACGACCGGGGCGGTAACACTCGCTCACATGATGTAAGCGTAAAATGGGCATCGCTATTTAGTTAGTCCTTCTGACCCTTCTGGCCCGATTGCTCTTTTATCCCCCTATCTTCATCGAAGCCTTATCCCGTTTCTATACTAGAGGATGTGGGAGCCGGCGGGGGGGGGGGGGGGTTTAAATTAAAAAGGTTTTAACCAAAAAACCTTTTAGACCCAATCTTAGATTTGTTAAAATTCGAATACACTAATCCACGTTTTAGATTATCTCTGGAATACATAGGAATTAGTTTTTATCCTGAAACACTCGGGGAGCATGCGCAGGCACGAGTAAAATCTAGTTAGTAGATATTATATCACATTAGGAATCACGTAAATACGTCCTTGGTCATATTTTATTACTTCGCTACTCGTCCTAGGTTAAAATTTTAAAGGTATAATAAATATTATAAAATGGATTTATACATTAAATGTGATAGAAACGCTTAAAATTTAGACTAAGGTTAAAATTTAGTTATTAGTTTTCATGGCTGCAATATCGATTAAAATAAAATTGATTCTAACATCTTAATTAATTTTTATGGAAATTAATAAATTCATAGTGCATTCGTTATCTCTGCCACGGTGGTTTGATTGAGCGTTTAGTCTCTTTGTGTAATTTATGACTACTTTCCACAATTCATTTAATTTCATACATAAAACAAATTATTGCCAGGTTTGAGTCAGTCGTTAACAGAATTTGTTACAATAAAGCAATATTGTAGCAAAGCTCTTATGTCTTCCTTCATGTTTTTGAAAGGAATTGAAATAAAAACAAGTGGAATATTCACTGATATATAGGTGAATGATGAACAACAGGCTTGACGACGGCAACTTAAGATTTCTACCCAGCTCTTGCAAAGAGATTAGAAAATTAAAGCTTATTCATATTATAAATAAGGTTATTTAAAACATTTTATATAATTAAGTACATAATAATGTAGTCTTGTTTTACCTTTCACTGTAAGATATATAACAGATAGATATATAAGAGATAGATATATAAGAGATAGAGTCGGGCTTAGTTACATTACGTTAGAGCGAAAGGCAAAAAGAATAGACCGAGATTCACTTAATATTATGAATTTCGTACTTAAAAGTAGAGAACGCTGAAATATGAGCCCATCACGAAACCAGGGAACAATTTCGCGGTCAAGTTGCAGGGACCTTCTCAACTGCTACATGTGTATGAAATGTAAGGCTTTTAGAAATAGGAATATGCTATGTGTTCATTATCTTCTCTCTCAAGGCTTACTTAAATCCGAAGGTTTTGACACTTATTAAAAATCCTTTGTAATTTGCTATTAACTTACTAAGGATCTCCAAAGATAAGTGTCAACCCCTCGGACTTACGATTCAATTGGCAACAATTCGTATGTTGTCCCAGTGAATAAGCGTGTAAGCGAATGTCTACACGCTTGCTAACTTAATTACCAAATTGTAAGGAAACTCAGCCAGTGTTAAATATGCTGTTTCGGATATCACAAGAATTTTTATATTTTAAGGGGGCAATGAATGATGGCATAGACATCAACATAATTGTTATGCAGGTGTGTGAAATTCACAAACCGTACGAATGACGACAACATAGTTCTCACTTTGAAATGGTATATGCGAGCGAAAGGTAACTTCTCGGTCATGTCAGACCAATTCTGCTACAATACAGCATGGCATTACCTCTTACTTGATTTAAATGTCAAATGAAGACAAAAAACATTTCTTATAATAAAAATAAAGTTTCGCCCAATAATTAGGGAAACAATTACCATTGCAGTCTGTCATTTGTGTCATTAAATCACACTAATTAAGTAACTATATCACCAAATATTTCCTACAGACCATCGCGTGTTATCGCTGTTATTTCATATTACGCTGGCGCACGTAATGTTTTATTCGTCTACTCGATTAACATTATTGGCGGAAACGGGTGTTTAAACTACGCGTCCGTTCGATTTCGCTTCAGGAGAGTTTTTAATAGCGGTGGCACCTAAAATGTATTTTAATGTAAGAACAACAACACAAATCCACGCCCGTTACGAAATGTGTGTAGAGAGAACAGAGCACCACACTACTCGATCCTCACAAAAATGTGTAAGCATCGAGTCGTCTTGTTCCTCCACATTTTTTACAGCACCTTCGGACAGCACCCGATCAGAGGAAGACTAACCACTTTCGGCCTTTCCCTGTACCTACATCCTTACACATTCACATTGCGTATCTATTTTGTAAACCTTTCTTCTATTATTACATCTATGTGTTCAAAAATTTTATAGTGATAACACTTGATTATAAATTTGAAACGAGCCATGGCTCATTGCAAAGTTTGTCACCAGTCCATGGACTGGTAACAAAGATTATGTACTTGAAGTATGCTCTAATATTGCTCTTGTCATATCTCTATTTTGTCGAGAATAAGAATGTATTGACACTTTGATTACTTAAGGAAATTGATGCATTGCATTACTGCTTTTCCCCCAACGACTAGAAAATAGAACTCCAAAACACTTAGATTATGTATCGTACCCTCCATATATTGACTGACAGTTAATATATTGTCTTCTGATATCAGAAGCTTCAAATTTGTGTGCTGTGATAAAATTTCGTTAATTATTTATAAGTTAGTACTGAGTTTTTGAATAAGTAAATTGGTAAATTTTAACACAGTTAAAGTAGGTGTTGTGATTTTCAAAACCTATCTAAGTAGTATTCATGTGGAATTGCGAGGATATGTGGTCCCTGCAATAGCATCGTACTAGCAAATAAAACGAGTCGTACTCGATATGCGGTTGCGCAATCACCAGCTGCCCGCGGCTGTGGGAGCACTTCATTTACTGTAGACGATATATATATATATATATATATATATATATATATAGGCTTGTAGGTACATCGATTCTCAAACACCAGCTATTAATGTTGCGACTGTTGTTACCCATAATGATTTTTGGACTGATAATACAATGTAGAGTTGGAGGCCTGCTACAAGGGTTACCAGCACTAATATTACATAGGTACTACACATATCATTGATCCACATTTGATGAGGTAAAGCAGTACCTCCTTAGTAATAGTGGTACGAAGACAATGACTAAAAATAATATCATAAACGTATTTGCTTAAAATATTATTTTCTTGAATCTCTCGAATGGACGTATATTTTTGGATATATTCTTGTGAAGTTAATTAGAATTAAATTATTCAAACAAAACAGTTGAAGATCTACATGATATGTCGTATCGAGATAGAATGTCTAATTTAGTAATCAGGGCATATCTACAACTTAAGATTGCTGTTAGATTTAATGAATTAATAAAGTCCTAAATAATATATGAGAGAGATAAGCCTATTCTGTAATTAATTTGTGCACGGCCAAGAGTTGTACATCAGTGTAGCTAAACGTGTTCGAGCTTCGCGCGTGTGTCGCGTAATACGCGTAATAGAAGCTTTTACGCACTGTTCCAATTTCTCTATTACACAGCGGTTTTTATGTTTTCCCTCTTAGATTCTATAAGTATGATTACACAACTAGCTAGATGAACTCTAGTATGAGGGGTGTGGTTGATTGTTAATTCCACTCTGATATAAGTAACTTTAGCGTTTTACATTAAATTTTTTATATATATATATATATATTTTTTTATATATATATTTTTTTTATATCCTTCTACTCAGACGGATAATGGTGATCTGGATACGCAAACGAATACTCGCATCTATGCTATACAATTTGATGACACGTAGGTACACAAATGGCGACTCTACATGCACTATGTTTTTTTAATCCACTCAGTGCTTGGCGTAATAATTGTAGTAGAGTACAATATAGCACATATTAACTCTATTTGTTCGTTGGATTTGAACTCATAATAGATTCAAATCTAAGTACTATCTAACGCTAAAATATACCATGATAATATGTAATATACGATAGATAAATATACAAATATTGTCACACTTTTGAATTTTGAATTATTCCTCGTATTTCAGATAAAAATTGTAGTCGTACAGAAAACTTGACTGTTCTCTATCTTACTTTACTTTGAGTCAAGAAGAAATTATAGTGAAAATACAGCACTAATGAAATCACAGAAAAGCAATTCCGTTTGTCTTTAAGAGGAACGTCCTGCAGGATGCTTTTAACAATATACGGACCAACAAGTGTGCTGCCAAGATTAATTGTAATTAATGTTATCGGAATAACACCAAATCGTTCAATGAATATAACATGATGCGTAATTAGAAATAAAGGTTTTCTCTTCATGTTATCAAAGGGTAAGGCAGGGATAATTTTTATTATTTTTTTTACCCCCATGAGTAATGTAACATTTTGCCATATTTATTCTCAATGGACCTAAGCGGAAGATGTGTAGAAAATATTCATTTAGGTCAATAGCCAGGCGCTTCCTGATCTATCAAGTGTAGGTACAAAAAGTGAAATTATGTAACTGGGACTTTTTATCTATTGTAGAATATTGACACGTTTCTTGACTTTCTATTCAATGTCACCATAGGGGGTAACGATCGACGTCTGTTACAGTTATTACACAGCGCGTAAGTAATTACAGCATGTCATAACCTGTGCGAGCTATTTTGTACACCTGCTTATTTGTATATTAAACACGATGACAGGAGAAAGTTGATGGCGATTCAACACGGTGAGATGCGATCATTCTAACTTTAATCAATTGCAGGATTTAAGATGTTCGTTTGACTTATAATATTATAATAATAATATCGGTCGGTAAGTATGTAGATATTTAATAATTATTATTGTATAGTACGTAGAGAGACAGGTTTTAAAATATGGTTATTATAATTGAAAACCCACGTCTCTATTATTTACTCTATTATTTACCTAAATTTACACACAATATAAATAAATATATTTCAATTTATTCTAAATATTTTCAACTTTGGCGACTCTACATGCACTAATATACATAAAATGTAGGATTCAATTAGTTTTAAGACTACATAAATCTCAACTACAAATTGACATGAATACTTTGTAAGGCGTATCCTTTTGCATAAATTACACGAAAAAATTGAATTAATTATTAAATAAAGAATATTTACCTCATTTTCACTCTTTCAGAGATATCCGTGAAATAAAGCACTTGATAAGAAGCTCGAAAAATGCGCGCGAAACGGTACGCGTGTAGGGCAGCTGTACGCAAGACTGTGCGGACGGCGGGCTTTCTCCACGCTTTATAAGCATTCCCTAGTCTATCCGTCGGGGGGTCGAAGAAATTCAACTGTTTGGCAACATTGTGCGAATCGAACCAATTTAATAAAATTCGTTCACATTTTTCATTGTACAGACGGGACAAAATTAATTTGAATCGGGGCAATCAAGTGTCTATCTTACAGGCAAGTCATTGGTCATGACTCATAATAATCGATTCATTGTGCGAAAGTATTAAATAAATAATAATTAGCATAATATTTTTATAGAAACAAATGCTATTACTACACTTTCTACTTCTCGTCATAGTAATTTTTATATTTATAGGTTTAATAGAGTCTCTTGCGCAACTAACCTTGATATAATGAAATAATTAATTTACAATCCCATTTCTATTATTATGCTCAAACAAATTTGGTGAAATTAATTTAGATTTAGAATTTATTTAGAACGAATGAATGCAACTTGTTTATTACCAATTATATTGAATACTTGACATTGTTCGATTAGCAATTCATCCGTCATTAATGCTACATACTACTTTTCCACAGTAGATTGTACGTACCTTTATGCGTTAAGAATAACGATTCTAAATAATTGAATATTTTTCATTGATCGTATTACGTTTAAAAAGTACCCATTACAATACTTTTATTCGTGATTTCATCGTACAACTGCGACTTGTCTTTGAATTCCCGAGCTAAAAACCGACCGCCCATGAAGCTCTTAAGAAGGTCGGCTCTGTCAGACAAATATTCTAAATTTTTGGTCTATGCCACTAAAACAATAATGATATTTGCAAAAAGAACTTTTCTTAAAAAACGATTACCGTGACAATGAAATATATATGGCGTCGAAGAGGTGTTGCGCAATACAACATTTTTTCCAGTGTTATTGTAACGTATAATAACATCTGAGGACTTATCACACCACGATAGCCTAACCCAACTATAATGCCGCGAGCCCCACACTTACGTGGGGCTCGCGGCACATACCCACAAAAACCACCGCGAGTGCCACCAGTGCCGCCTTTGGTGAGGTGCCCCGGAACAACAAATCATCAGGACACCTCGACGGCAAGTCAGCCCCCGAAGGGACCGACGCCACCTCCACAGATGGGGTGGTACCACACCACAAGACAACCCCACCGGCCTTCGGACAGTGCAATGGGGTGAGGTTCCCATCCTCGCCCTCCCCTCCCCATGCCCCACGCGCAAAAGCACCGCCACTTTTTGCTCTTTTGTCCCCTCTTCTTATAAGAGAGGTACGAAGAGCGGCACCTCCTCCTGCCCTTTAGTCCCCTAAAAAAAGATCTTGTCTATCGAGGAACTTCATTAAGTTAATACAGGTGGGGATTATAGTATTAAATATATTTGACATTCGACGAGATTGCCAGCTGTATGTAACTTTTGTAAATTGTCATTGTCTACACATGGAGATGCATGTACCAATTTGACATTTTTAGGTAATAACAATGCAGTCTGTGAGATATGTAGGCTTGCGTAATATAGTAGGAAGAGACAATCCGTATATAATTATTAGAAAATGTATATTTTTTGACTATTTGATATTTTTCAAGGAGCTACGAATTAGTAATTCGTCCAAGACAAGCTCCCACAAGGTAATGTAGGTCCTTTTTTAAGGTAGCGCCACGCTGCTTTCTTTTTAAGCTTACAGCTGAATTGGGCCCGCGCGCCCGGGAAAGTACCTCTCTCTCAAAGTGCAAAGTGACGCATCCTTTTGTTGTCGTCGCATTTCGTTCGGTTTTCGAGAGCTCCGGTTGGCCCAAACCCCCCCCCCCCACCATCTCAAGGCTGTGTTTTAGTAGACTACCCCGGGAGGGTACCAGCATCGATGATGCCGGAGAATCCCTCCCTGGACCTTCATGCTCAGGACCTGTACTTGAGTTTTGGAAGCTTGGGCTGGGCATTGACGATATTGCAAGAGGCAAACGCAAGGCCAAGCCGGGGGTTGCATTCCAATATAAATGCCGTCCACCACCGCCTAGAGACTGAGAAGCCGGCTATGCTTTTCTTGACCGAAACGCAGATATCTTCTCCGATTGATACATCATACCTCTCGTACTCCAGGTATGAGCTAGTACACTCCTTTGTGCCGCATGCTGGAGTGTTTGCATACATCGGCAAGAATATCTGCTTTCATCGCGTCTGCAATCTTGAATAGAGGGACCTCCCCATCATATGGCTACGCGTAGATTGCGACGACCACCCTCGCGACTGTGCTTGCCTTCATAGATCCCACAATGGTAATGCCAAAACTGACCGACTCCTCGAGCACACCGAAAAGGCTACGGATTCCCTTCTAAAACAGATCCCAACCGTAGAGATCGTGGTTCTTGGCGATTTCCACTCTCGGACATCACGGCGGAACTCTAAGTTCCACCGTCGCCACCTTGATGTCCGAAAGTCTACAACTGTGCGTTTGAAATTTCTTACCGCGCACATCTTCGATGTGGAACCAGCTGCCACCGTCGGTATTTCCGAACCGATACGATATGGGCTTCTTCAAGAAAAGAGCTTACTCCCATCTTAAAGGACGGCAACGCGCCTGCATAACCTTGGGTCATGCGGATGTCTATGGGCGTCAGTAGTTACCTACCATCTGCTCGTTTGCCCGATATCCTATAAAAAAGGTAAATTATCTTACCAATAGAACGAATGAACTGAATTTTCTTTATGTACCTACATAATAGGTTTAACACTCTATTGGTAAAAAAGAAACGTAATGACATAAAAGAACTATTATATTCACTGTTCAGTGGGGCTAATGGCATCAAACCATTCGATCTTCAGTTTTACGAAGAAAGAAATAGTTAGGAGAAGGCAATTGGCAGTACTACGTGAAACTTGTAAAGATTTTATATCACTAAAGTTTTAGAATTTGAAAGAGAAATAACCATAACTGACGTAAGAGTAGTGGTCGATGACTTATTGTTGGAGTAGGTGAATGAATTTGTATATCTTGGTTGTGCTTTTAGTGGGGATGGAAGGTATACCGCAGGTGTCGAAAGAAGAGTGAGTGGAGCGTTAGGGAAGTTACTGAAAAACACAGTTTTCCGTCTTGCCCTGCATTATTATGTCCTGATCCCGACGTTATTGTTGAAGTGAGAGGTGGGTATGTCAGAAAGTGCATGAAATTAGAATAAAGGAAAGTGAAAGAGTGCCTAGGCCTAGGTATGAAAGAAAGTATCAGTGTAAAAACAATTTCTCATGTATGCACCGTTGGTTCGGGCATGTAGAAAGGATGAAAAGTTAACAAAGCAGATATACAATGTGAATGTGGAAGGATGTATGTACCGAGGTTGATCGGGTACTGTCCGAAGGTGGTGTCAAGAGTCTCCGCAACCGGCCTATCTGTTTGAAGCGAGTAATGTATGTGGAGGAGGCAAGGCAGGTATGTAAGGATCGTGATGTATGGCATTCCGCTCACTCTGCCTACCCCATTAGGGAACTGGTGTGAAGGTGTTCCTGTTGTTGTTTTTATAAATTTAGAAATACCTCTAACATCATCCTGATATTGTCAAAGCGTAACGTCTACGAAAGGAAAACAGCAAGTCACTCCAAGGAAGTTTTATAATCTCAAATTATTTTTATAAGGTCCGGAGTCAACAAAAGGTAAGCTTATAGTTTCGCAATGTCTGTTCGTCTCTACCGACTAATGGTATTTTTGCAAATCAATGGCTCTGTCACAAAAAGACTCTTAATCAAGAACAAAAATCCTAAGATGTTAATATTTACCTTCCTATAGACTTAAATAAGTAAAGAAAAAATTAAGTCTCGCATCGTTAAAAATGTATAATATGATTTCGAGAGTTCGTATACATGTATGTTTGTCATTACGAGAGGTTCTTCAATATGGCGGCTGACGTTTAGCCACATAGACTATGTTTATTTTAGGCAATGATAGTGTTCGGTACAAGTATGAAATGAGAACAAGAGTTTTGAGTGCAAATAAGAAAACCTTCAAACCTATCTGGGCATAGTTTTTTTTATTTCTCAGTATTCGACCATCGACGCCATTGTTGTCAATGCCAAAGTCTTAAAATTTGGAACTAAAACGTAAAAAGGCGGATAATAATTCACTTTATTTCAGGTAGCGCACACGGTATTCAATTTGTATGCAACCGAATTGAGCCGGCGCGCCCGGGGAAGTAGCTCTATCTCGCATGACACCGACGTGAAGTGACATTGACTCTGTCTTGATCGGTTCGCGAGAGTTCCGGTAGACCCAGACCCCCCCCCCCCTTCTCATGTCTACACGGTTTAATAATAGATTATCCCAAGAGGGTACCAGCAACGTAGAAGCTGGAGAATCCCTCCCTAGGCCTCCATGCTTATGTCTTTGGCTAGGCTGCCGCACGTACTCTGGGGGGGAAGGGGGGCAGATCTGTTCTGTGTGAGTTACTGCTATTCTAGTAGTTGATTTTTGCAACATCAGGGGGTTGCACTCCAACCTCGACCCTTTCACCACCACCTTTAGACAGCAAAGCCGGCGCTACTCTTTCTGACGCAAACGCAGATATCTTCTCCAGTTGATTCGTCTTACCTTACCTACCGAGAGTATAAATTAGAACAATTATTTATACCACGGGCTGGAGTCTGTGTTTTCATCGGTGAAGATGTACAGATACCAACCGCGTTACTTGGTGATTACGCGCGTACGTTAACGCGCATCATGCCAATTGGCTTTGTTCACGTACTACCGATCATGCAGGAAGATCTTTTCATGACTTTGCTTTGGCATATGCCAAATGGTTTGACCCAATTAGTATCATCGCCCACACGAATTTCAGATGTGGAAGACCATTTGCGTCATTGCGGAATATGTCGCTGATGTGGTGACTCAGGGAATGGGACTTTTCATATCATTCTCTGTGGTGCCGATTGGCGGCAAGTCGCAATCTTGATTTGGAGGCAAGTCGCAACCTTGGTTTGGAGGCCTCTGTAAGTTGGCACCTCACATTAAACTGGAGTGTTATGAAGCGTATGCCGCAGCGGCGAGTTCACAGGACGCAAATACCAAAGTACTAAAGAATGAGCATAATTCTGCCTCTAGGTCCTTCAAAAAAGTTATTGCCAAATTAAAATCAGAACACGTAAGCAAAATTGGTGAAAGACTAGTTCGCCTTCCTTCAGGAACCCGTGCATTCTGGTCCCTCGCTAAGGTCGTTGTAGGAAATTTTGCTAAGCCATCCCTCCCTGCTTTGCACCGGAGCGATGAATCGCTGGCCCATGCCGCAAAAGAGAAAGCCGAACTTCTGAGCTCCCTTTTTGCGTCGAACTCCTTTTTGAATGACCAGGTAACACTGTTGCCTACTATCCCGTGGTGTGGTTAGTTCGATGCCGGATATTATGTTCCACCAGAGTGCCGTGCGTAAAACAATTCCTTTCCTGGATATGTTGACTGGACCTGATGGTACTGCTCCGATTGTGCTGCGAAAATGTGCTCCGGAATTGGCGTGCCTTTTCCGATTCTCGCATTCTGTTGGCATAGTCCCCAGCTCTTGGAATACAGCTTTAGTGCACCCGATCCCTAAAAAAGGTAACCGCTCCGACTCATCTAACTATGGTGATATCCCTTATGTTTTCCAAAATTATGAAATCTATTATCAACTGCCAGCTCTTGCAATACTTGGAAGATCATCAAATAATTAGTGACCGCAGTACGGTTTCCGCCGTGGACGTTCAGCTGGTGATTTTCTAATTTATTTAATGCTCCGATGGGCGAAGGTATTTGAAACCAATGGGGAGGCATTAGCAGTTAGTCTGGATACAGAGAAGGCCTTTGATCGGGTTTGGCACAAAATGTTATTCATGCAGACTTCCCAAGAAATTATGCGATTGGACCACTAGCTTCTTTAAAAATCGCAGCATAAAGGTCATACTCAAGGCTGTGTTCTATCTCCTACGCTGTTTCTTCTGCATGCTGAAAACTAGTAACCTTCATCGTTATGCGAATTCATACACTACTTGTTGGATGCTTTATACACGGGTTGTGCCAATATTTACCAGGAACACGTCAACGAGTAACGGAACAAACTTATGTCTGAAGTCGAGGCATTGTTATCCAATATCTCGCAATGGGGCCGACTAAACTTAGTCCAACTTATGGGGGCGTAAGACAAAAGTTTGCGTGTTTACCGCTAAAAAGTCACCCTTCGTCGTATCTCCTCGATTTCAGAACACCTACCTATCGGCCTCAGCTAGTATCGGAATACTTGGTGTCGACATATCGAGTAACGTTCAGTTCCGCAGTCATTTGGAAGCGAAAGCAGCTAATTTAGCCTCAAAGAAGCTGGGCGTGCTCAGTAGGGCGAAGCAGTACGTCAATCCAGCACATCGGCTGCAACTTTACAAGGCGCAGGTCCGAACGCGTATGGAGTACTGCTCCCACCTTTGGGCAGGGGCCCCGCAATATCAGCTCGTTACATTTGACCGCATACAACGTAGAGCGACTCGAATCGTTGGCGACAAAGTTATTTCCGGACAGCTCGCTTCTTTGGTCCTACGAAGAGATGTCGGTTCGCTGTGCGTCTTTTATCGTCTTTTTCATGGGGAGTGTTCCGAGGAATTATTCGGCTTAGTACATGCATGGCCATCACTCGTGATCCATTCTTCCCCAACGGTTATCGGTTCTGCGAGCAATGTGGCCTGCCCATTGCCAGTTCAGCTTCTGATACATGTGTGTCACTTAAGTAAAATCCATTTAAGTTACACAAAAAGTTCACTTCGTGCTAATAACATCTCTTTTTTTAAGGTTCCATGCCCAAAGGTGTCATCATGGCCCTATTACTAAGTATATGATGTATGTCCGTCCGTCTGTAATAAGCGTGTATCTCTTGAATTATTCATAGTCACTTGAAGTTTGCTTACAGCATGTAGGCATTGGTACCTACAAAAATACAATCGTATTCAAATAATGGACTAAGCTATCAATATTTTGTATTACTCAGGTAGCCAATTACGTACATTGGAAACTCACGAACAAAAACAATTATTTGTGCATGATTAGGCAGGTACACAAATTATTTTATTAATTAATAGCGAATTGTTCGTACATATTCAACTATTAGAAACAGATGGTTCCTTCTGCGGTTTCTCCGCTTTATACAAGCGTCTGGTACAGGGACAAAAATAATGACGCATAAAGTCCGCAACTTTGGACCTTCGGCTACAATCCTCAGCCACATTATTATCAAAGATGTTAACTTTATTTGTACTTCCCTTCTCATGTATTTTCGTAATACCACCATTGGTAGTATCATCTAATGATTTATTTGATTTTTTTTCTTTATAAGTTCTCAATGCTGTGACATGTTCCCAGGACGACAAAGGCAATAGATATTCTTCAATGGCACTACTGGTTTCAGATGCCGTTTGGGTTTTAAGTATCAACATTGCTAAATTTATCATAGAAGAGCAGTCCGTGCGATATAAACTTTCATTTATTAAATTACTAGTTGCACCTTTTTTATTTTTCGAGTTCAATTTCATCCTAAAAACAGTGATATCAGATTCACTGGACCAAGAAGTAACATCAGACAATGCTCTTTTGTGTAATTTACTCGTTTTTTTCATTTTCGATTGCAGTTTGGTTTTTGATAATCCTTTTCTATAGCACTTGGGGGATGAATATTTTTTTGCACGCAGTGGAAGAAAGAATGTGACCTGTTCAACATTCATGTTACCGTTGGCTTTTTGTAAGTCTATTATGTCTTCAATCTTTCGAAATTTGTGATTACTTGAATTGTTAATAACATCCATATTTATGACGATTTCCACGCATTTATGATTTAGAAAACTTATGTTAGTATATTTTAAATATAATTTAGTACATAAAATTGCAATCTAGATGGTTTCATATTTTTTTGTAGCGTTGTACTTAACGAATGACATATTGTATACCTTTTTAAAACAGAGAGAACACAAAGCACATGTTGAAATAATATCTTGGCCTTGTAAATAAAATACAGATCGAGGATTTAATTCATTGGTCTTTGTAAATCTAGGATTAGCAATTTTCACTGGTTTTTTGGTTAGTTGAAGTATCACCAAGCTGCAGCAAGCGGGCAGGATTAAGTTTTATAGATTATATTTAATGAATTTACCAAATACAGAAGTAAGGAAGTGTGGAAATAATGATGCAAATATATTCAACTTCAACGCTCGTGAGAAATATATAGTCTATGAAATATATGAGTCAGCTGAGGTGAGCGTTATTAATATTAGCAGAATTTTATATAAGTGCTATGTATATTGATTGTTAAGCTAACGTATCAATGCTAGATTTCCGCTACCTAGCGAAGAAGAAAGCGACACGCTATAGCTGTATCTACAAATTTTAGGCGTTCTTAAAGTATCACTTTAATAATTTAATTTTAATAACGCGCATCCTATAAAATAAAAATAGAATAATATATAATAGAAGAAAAAAATATTTTAAGATTTGGCCTGGTATAACTATTGCAGATAATAGAAATGAAGGTAATGTACAGATACGATAAGAAACTACAAGCGGAATCGCGATGCACGCGCACGTGATGCGTGTATATACACGAACTGCAACGCCAACACAGCAAAGCTTTCCGCTATCCTGTAGCCGAGAGCCACCCTCGCCGAAAACCTATGGAGCGAAGTAAACGACGTGCATACGTACACATTTAGGGCGTTCTTAAAAGTATTACTTTAATTTTAATAACGCCCAATTTATAAGAAAAATGTGAATAAATATTTTTGTAGAAAATAACTTAATTAACAAATGTGCCGTAAGTAATTAAAAGAAAATATTTCAAGATTTGGCTTGGTATAACTTCTGTAGATAATGGAGACGCAGGCATCACACAAGATACAGTGGCAACCAACAAGTGCGATCGACGTGCACGCGCGGTGGCCCTGTAAACATAAGGACTCTTAATAGGATAATCCAATAAACTCATTGCGTTCCCCGTGTGAGTGGCTTCATATCAGACTCATGCCTATACACACCACATCGCACCGTATCAATTTTATTAGTGGAGTTAGTGGACTGCAAAGATCACTCCTGATTTAAATGGTAATCTTATTTTGATATCTAACGTAACCCTAATCTAATGTTATATTTTTTAAACATTTATGTCATTAAAGTATAAACCTAAATAGTAGAGCGCGGACACTTATTATTCAAAAGTCTGCCTTTACTTAAGTTTGGAAGCATATATAAACACACACTGCTCTCTAACATGCAACAGCATTAAAAAATAATAATTGCCAAGTAACCCGAGGTGCTGTGGCCGAGGCCGAGGCCGAGGGTAAACGCTGCTTTACAAGATTTTTTTTGCTGTCATTCTTTGCTTGGCACCATACAGATAACAATAAATATCCATAGATATCTGTGATCTGTCACATATAGACTGACAAATGTCAAATGACAAGACGACAACGACAATCGACCACAGTCAGCGACATTTCTCTTTCATTTAAACAAATTTAGCGATGAAATTAATCAAACCGTGAAGATGTTGTAATGGTGTCTCTCACATAGTTTCTTTTACAATGGAATCTTTAAATTCTGATGGGGAAAGTGGTGATAAAAACAGTGTTAATGGTGATTGTTCCCCTTTACCTTTCGATCAGAATTTACATGCAAAAAATATTGATGACATCTCTACGCCTTCCGAATTGAAATTTGACCAAGGTATTGTAAACAAAGCATATTGTATTTGGTTTTTCTATATAGACTAAAGTTCAAAAGTTTTTATATAAATGAATTTGTGCGATTTAAATCTATAATTTCATAAAAACGATTGGTCTAAGGTAAATATGGAACTTATTTTTTAGATTTCGAATTTGAGGACACATTTCTTACGGAAAAACGAAAACAGTTGGAGGAATATTTAGATAATCCAGATTTAATAAATATAGAGCAATGGAAAGAATTAGCCAAAAGCAAAGGAGGCTTAATTTCAGGTATTTATTACAGTACCACGAGTTTATTGTTATAAGCATATAATTATGTATCATCTTTCTCTAGCTTCCGAGTTTACTACATAAATATGTAAAATTGAGTAACAAAGAAACGAATGGTCAGGGCTCTATTTGAGGGTATATGGGGACAAACAATACCCCCCAAAAGAAATTATAGTAAGTGGCAAAGGGGGAGAGGGGGGGGGGTATTCAAAAAATTACTTGCAACTTAAGATAATGAGTATGCCCCTAACAATGGACTTGTAAAGGGCCTTCTTATTGTTTATGTAATTAAGACAGAGGTTCATTGTAGTGAGTGTTTTGATAAAGCACTGGTATTTGAACTGTTTCTCAAAGAAATGCAACACCTGACTATTGTTATATATCATAGATAAGAACTTGTGATGAAAAGGTGTATCAAAAGTTAAAATATAGTAAAACTTGAGCCACTTTGATATAGGCTAATAATCTCCCAGGTTCCATTAAAAATGATTCCAATAAAAGAAAATGAAACGATAGTGTGAATTAAAGGTTTATTCTATTTCTATTGTTTTTAACAAATGTTTATTACAGATGAATATAGGCGTAAAATATGGCCCTTATTAGCTGGCGTAACTCAAGAGGAGATGACAGAACCACCCTCTCTTGATGAACTATCTACCCATGCAGAATATAACCAGGTAAATTATTATAATAGGCATTGTTTTCTCTATATTTCATACAAGCTGCCTGTCGCGGCTTTGCATTATACATGCACAAATCACATTTCACAAAATATGGCAAATATTCATTGATTTACAAAAATACAAATATTATAAATATCAATTATGGTCGGTTTAACATTACATGTTACTACATGACAAATAAATCAATTTTTATATATCTGTTGAGACAGTGACAGTTGTACAATAATTTCTGCAACCGCAACATAAGAATTTACTCTGATATTTTTTTACATCTTTAGTTACATTATATTACAGTGATATTGTGTGATTCCAATGGCAAAAGATTATTTCGAATCGGTCTAGTAGTTTGGGAGCCAATAGGCATTGAATACAATGTAAAGAAGCCAACAAGATAAATAAATATGTCCTCTTTATAATATTAATATAGAAAGATTGAATATTATCACTACTTGAGCCACTTTAATAGATGCAGAAGAAACTTTATTTTTAGGCATTTTTTAAGTGTTTTCTGTTCATATCATGATCTTGATGTCTAAATAGGTGAAATATAAAAGTAATAGGTAAAAGAGATAGCAACTCTTGCAAATGTAATAACTCTTTTGTAGCTAGTCAGCTCCTCTTATGAGTGAGGCCTACATTCAACAGTGGACGGCTATAAGCTGGTTCATTCATTAATACAGCTTCTCTCCAGTGACTTGTGACATTTATCAATCTATTAAATTCAGGTCAAATATTGGAAGGTTTTACTCCATGCATAGGACTTCTTACATCATCTTATTTCTTTCCTTATAATTTCTTCCCTTGTCATCTTTATTCCCTTATTTCTGATAAATTGTGGTCAATTGGCTATTTAAGGTTAGGTTAGGTTACATCTATAATCCCCACCTTCTCGTAGCAGTGGGCTTAGTCGCCTGGGGTGAACCCAGGTGAAGCCAATTGAACCGAGAGGGATCTTTGCACCCCTCTTATAAGAGGAGGGGGCTTAAAGATCTGGAGGAGGAATCTCTCTCGTACCCGTTTTATAAGAAGAGGGACCTAAGAGCAACAGGAGGTGGTGCTTTTGCGCACGGGGCAAGGGGCGAGGATGGGAAACTCACCCCATTGCACTGTCCCAAAGTCGGTGGTGTTGTCCTGTAGTGCTAGGGAACCCCATCTGTGTAGGTGGAGTTGGTCCTTTAGGGGGCTGACTAGCCGTCGAGGTGCCCTGAGTATTGTTGTCCCGGGACACCTCACCAAGGGCGGCACTGATGGCACTTGCGGTGGTGTTTGTGTGTGGGGTGTATTCGGCACTATCATGTGCCGCGAGTCCCACACACCACTGGACCCCACCCAGGTCCGGTGAAGGCGCGTAAATGCGTTTCGCCGCGTCATTAAAAAATTAAAAAGGTTACATCTAAAATGATTTATTTAAAACAAAAATATTGTAGATAGTTCCGGTGTATCAACAACCATTTTTTGGTTTTATCTGTACATCGTCCACGCTCTGAGTTTGGTAACTAAGGAAATAAAACTGTACTCATATCTATCATTGAGATATTTTACTAAACCTTTGTTTATTTGATGATTAAATGTTTTTCAGGTGGTGTTAGATGTAAATAGATCGTTGAAGAGATTTCCTCCTGGCATTCCATATGAGCAGAGAGTTGCCTTGCAAGACCAACTTACTGTTTTGATTCTTCGAGTTATTATAAAATATCCTCACCTTAAATACTATCAGGTATGGTATGAAGGAAAACTTAACATAACTATGACATTCTTAATGTCTTAAGTTTACGCGAATGTCACTCATTAGAATAGAATTACTTTTACGGATTTTATCGCGGTTTATTTAATTATTTAGCTAGCATAAGACATTCTTTCTCTCGACTTAAGATTAGAAATGAAATCAATATTTTAATTACTGCTAGCGTTATTTGACCATCTAAAATTCGATATAAAAATATTCTAACAATTTTTTGCTTAGGCACAAATATCAGTATAATTTAACTAAGTTCAGTTAAATTATTTACATATGTAAATAATATTTAATTTGATTAAGTTATAGTAAACATTATTTACATGGAATATTCCAGATTCTTAATTTAAATAATGCCAAGATGACAATTCTTCTATAATAATAATTCTAGCATGTAAGTACACAAAAATTGCCATACATCTTGTTCCAGATAACAAGTTGCTAATTGTATTTCTTAAGGTAATTTCTATATTATAAAGAACTCAATTTCACTTGTGTTCTGTATATTGTGTCAGGGATATCACGATGTGGCAATAACCCTGCTACTAGTATGCGGCGACCGCGCGTCGTTCCCGCTGCTGTGCCGGCTGTCGCACGGGCCCGTCGCTCCGCTGGCGCCCTTCATGCAGGCCACCATGCAGCCCACGCAGCACCTGCTCAACTACATGCTGCCCGTGGTGAGGCGGTCAGATGAGCATCTCGCCGACTGCTTAGATAAGTAAGCAAGTAAATGTATATTTTAAAACTGAACATGATTTATAACGAAATGTTCTTTTCCCAATACTGCTCAAATGGGCACAATTACAACGCCAATATGTTTTAATCAGCTACTTAGGTAGGTTAGTAAACAAGGTTGTTTTGTCACCAGTAACTTGATGTACATAAACAGACACTTGTGGAATGTCATCTGCCCCGCATTTCACCTACAGCCGACATGACGACTTAACTACAGCTATCATCGGAACAAAGTCATCGATATCAGGTGCTCCTATTTTCGGTCGGTATTTTACAATAGTTTTTGTGTAGATCCGGCGTGGGCACGATGTTCGCGCTGCCGTGGTATCTAACGTGGTTCGGGCACAGCCTGCCGCGCTACAGCGACGTGGTGCGGCTCTACGACTACTTCCTGTCGACGCCGCCGTTGCTGCCCGTGTACGTCACCGCCGCCATCGTGCTGCATCGCGCGCCGCACGTGCGCGCCTGCGAGGAGGACATGGCCATGATGCACTGTCTGCTGTCGCGGGTGAGTCACCTCCTGGCCACTGATCTCTAATAACTGGATAGCTGATATATATAGTAAAATAACGACTAGAAGTAGTCGGCGCTTCAGTAAGTATACTTACGAATAAATAGCTATTAGAGTCATGACGCATGGCGCATCATGGGCATGACGACAGTGTAAAAGATTTAAAAATTTAAAATAATTTTGAATCAATTCTAAAAAAAGAAATCACCCGGTTTAAAAAAAAAATATTTTCGGTAAGTTAAAAAGTGTAAAATACTGCGACCATGTTTACTGAAACACTAATCATAGCTTGGAGAATTCATAATTCGGTAAAAATTGCTGTTATTTCGAACTCATCTATGCAAATCTAGGTTGTCGATACAGCTTCTCATTAACATTCGCGTAAACATCATGTCATTTTCATCTTCAAAATTCACAAAAAACGACGCCGACTTTCTTAACCACACTTAATATCTTGTAAGTTGTATTTGCTCAGACTCAGAGCAAAGGCTATAAATTGTATTGTATAGCCGTCTCAGCTATTCCATGTAATATTATTTTTAATAAAGTAATTAATATGAACAATCTGTTATAGCTACCGGATGACTTACCTTTCGAAGACATCTTGGTGACTGCAATGAAATTGTACAAAGAGAATGATCCGAGTGACCTGGAGCCTGAAGTGGCCGCTCTAGAAAAGAAAGAGTAAGTTCAAATGCGTATTAGATAAAAGATTGATTCTTTGTTAGCATTATTGTAGATACCTAAATAAATACTTATAGGTTTAATTATATCTACTTGAGATAGAGAAATGAAAGTCAATAAAGTTTTTCAACGTGCGATAATGCTAACGAATAATAACATATTTTATTACGTAATGAATTTTCAAATGACTGAAAAGCAATTAACGATACAGTAAATGTGCCTCGTGGTTTACTTGTAAGCGTGTTCAACCATAGACGTGAGTTTTCGGTTTCGAACCGACCAGAGAGTCGGACCAAACTTGCTAATAACAGTCCTTATTCAGGAAGTGGGCAGTGTTATACCCCCGTGCCTCGAGGAACATGTTAAGACTTCGATCCTTAACCTGGTTTCTGTGCGGACATCTCAGGCCGCCGTCTCATCGGCATAAGACAATGAGGGAGTAGAGTGTCCAAACACTTGCGTTGTAACTTTAGTATGTCCTGCGCAGATGTCTAGTCTGTATTGCATATTTTAAACAAGTATTCAAAGATATGCTTTAAAACTGTATTGAACAAACGCTTTTTCTTGAGTCCACCAAAAACATTTATTTAATAGCCTAATCTGTTGAATTTAAAATTAACCATTATATATAATGATATTATTACACGATGACAAATTGTTGTACATTGTGAGCAATGTGCGGCAAGACATTATATCGAGGTATGTGTACAGAGAGGAGCAGCGGCGACTCGACGAGGAGCGCATGCGGCGGCGGCGGGAGGGGCGCGCGGGACGGCGCGTGGCTCGCGGCGGACTGGGCGCGCGGCTGGCGTGGCTGGTCCCGGCACCGCTGCGCTCGCGGCGCGGAGCGTTCGCTTTGGCGGCGGCGCTGCTCGCCGTGTACGCCTATTACCGCCCGGACCTGTTCAGGTAGCGCCGCGCCTACCGGTTTATCCTCTTCCGCTACTGACCACCACTAATCGCACGTGTGTGACACGCGCCCGCGACAATGGGGGACAAGATATTGTACTTTAAACATAAAAGTTACAGAAAAGGATATACTTTTTGTAACGCCGGTAGCATTACTAAAAAGGACGTAACTCGCGACCAGTTGATATCTTGTAACGAAATTTGTTAATTGCAAAATGTTTTAAATGTGATTAACATGATATATTGTTAATAGAAAAAATATATTTAACTTGATTCACGTCTGTCAGTGATTGCTACTTCATATGTAATTATTATTCATTCTTTTATAATTTAATCCATTCTATTTTTTCCACTCGCACTTAAATAAAAAGTAACACATTATTGATAAACTAATTAATGCTTTCTTAAACAATCGTTAGTACATTCAGTTCAATGTTATTATTATAGGCACTTAAAAATGAGTATCGCACAAATATGTTTACTAAAAAAGTACGTATCTAAATCGTCGCGGTGGTTAAACAGTTGGTCGGCCGAACAAGGACAAATTGGTAGAAGTAAATGCTTCGCTTTTATTATACTACAGGTGCTGTAATATAATAAAAGTTAATGTTAACACTACATGCCTCTACTGCTAGTAGTAGAGAAATGTAGTGTTAAAATTAACGTTTAAGTTAAACATGTTTACAATTGAATAAGAAAGGGAATGTAGTGTGCTCTTATTCAGTATGTTACTATATTATTATTAATGTTCCGTGGGTTTGTTAAAACTTAGTTAATAAGGTGAAAGTTAATTATAACACATGAATTTGTTGTTAGTATTCTAACAATTATAATTCTTTAAAAGAACAAAAGTAGCGAAGGTAACATTGGAAAGGAGATGACTAGCTTTGTAAGTGACCATTCCTGCACAATGGAGAACATGTTAACTGTTACTTATACACACAATTAGATGCACAGGTTTACTGAATTTAAATGCACGTATATGCAGACCTGCATATAAAATCAATAAACTCGTGGAATCTCATCATAGAAAATCGCTGGATCAGGACCATATTCCGAGGCGCTAGGCGTACTTGCCCTTATGCCAACGTTTGTTGGTTGCAAATGTCCTGCTACTTTTGGTTTATTCTTGGTCTTGTTTAATTCAATATACGATTCTAAGAACTGATATAACTAGTATTGTAAATTCAGTGTTAAATCATTTTCTGAGCTGGTAAAATCGTTATAGTTATCATTATAAAATAACAAATTCCAATTGTCTAGTAGCTATTCAATTTGCAATGTTTATAAAAACAAGTTATCACTAACCCCCATTTGATATTATTTATAAAAAAAAAATGTGATATTAATTTGATATAATCTATCGCGTTAAACTTTAAAATTAATTTATTTCTTCATTATTAATTATATAATCGTTTATTATAAATAAGCTATTCATCTCATAGGATATTTTTGTTTTTCTTTAGTTTGATTGTTTTTTTTTCACGTGAATTTTGTCAATATTATTAATTAAATATAGGAAAATGTAATATCACAGCTAAAACTCTTAAATTTTGATTGTAAAATAAGCATGATTTGTTTATTATACGTTAAAATTCAAACACTCTTTAGCCTCACTGCTGCAGTCTTACAGTTATTTTCATCATTATTTAATTGATATGGTAAATATTTTTCCTCAGTAAATGAAAACTTTCTTTTTGTTAGCATCAATATGAAACCATTCTCTACCAAATTATAGTTAATTATATTCCTGTCAAAAAAGACAATTGAAAGACCAGACATTTTTTATTTACAAGAAGATGTGTTGCATTACCAGATGTTGTTACTTTATGAACCACGAGATAGACAAATGTATGCAATTATTTATTTATTGTCTTTATAAACGTTAGCGTGCTTCATATTTGGCTCTAAAAATATCCATATGGAAGGTCATATTACCATTTTGTTCTATATTTTTATTCATAATCTTCAATTAATAGTACAGGACACGCTCAGTATTCACTGCAATGTCATCCGCTACTTTAATAAAACACTACTTTAACATTTATTGAAACCTTTAAATGAAATGGTTTTTTTTTTCATTCGTCTGAGGAAACTATGAACTTGCCCTAATGAATTTTAGTTCAGACAGCTCCATACACTTAAATCTTGTATGGTTGATTCTAACATTATTCCCACTACAGGCTGACTGAAGAATATCTTTCATTACGATAGCCCACAGATTATTATCGTTGTTTGTTTAGAATTTATAAATTAGATCGTATTCGTGCGTTGTCAAATAAGAGGCACCCCGACAAACATGCATTTTGTCGATTTTACAAAAAGGCAAATACTTGAACTACATTTAACGTGTTACAAAAAAAGAAAAGAAATGAAAAGACTTTTTGGTCCTAAATACGAAATCATCACATTTATGCAATAAGACAATTTATTTTAAATAAAAAAAAGCATTTATTTATTTTAAATAAAACAATCAAATGAAGATTTATGCATTATTAATTTGTTTTGTATTATGTTATGCATAATTAAGACTAAATTTCATGTAAATATTTCACCTCATTTAAATATTCTCATTTGATGTAAAATGTGTCCATGTGAACGTGTTTGCAGGATTACGTGCTTAGTTAGATATATTTTATTCTCTAAGAAGTAAGCGGAATAGTAAATTTCTATTCCAATGTTTTTATTTCAATCAAGCAGATAAATACTCCACTTCATAATATTTTGTTAAACGCTATGTATTATTTAAAAGTGTAGGTTTATTGAAATATTTTACATTCCCGACATTTCGGCATTTCTACAGAAGCCTTGATCATCGAAAAAAAAAGTATGTAATCCGTCTGAGTGGTTTTATTATGTGTGACTTCAGAAATTAACACACGCTGCGTCAGGCAGATGCGCTTAACTTGGACAGTGTGAATATGAGTTAATTAATAAGTGGATCATTGTGATTTGAAGATCTTTCCTTTTATGAGAGCTTATACATGTGCCATGCGGAAGGAAACAGAAGTACACAATAAAAAATAAATCAACATACATATTTTGAAACTCAACTGTGTGTCAATTGAAAATTTCAAAACACAATTTTCCTATAATTTTGTAAACAAGTTTATCTCTGGTGTTGAGAGATTTATATTACTTAATACAGGAAATTTGTTTTATAATATTATCTGCTTTTTGTGACCTATCATTATCAATTGTGTATCATTACTAAAAGGGACAAGTTCTCTTAGTGTGTAAAGTGGACACTGTTATTAGTATTATTTGTGAGAAATTAAGGAATATTTCGTATACCGCTGAAGTCTGTAATATCGCAAAATCATTAGTGGCTTGTGTAGTACCTACAGCTGCATATTTGTACCTGTTAACGTCGCATGGATTTAGTATTAAGAATACATAGAATTGCATATAAGATAATGTTGGCGTTTTAATATTACATATTTATAACAATCTTGCGTTTCATTAAAGCATTTTAACATCAGGGTCGACTATGACATATGTAACACTATAATTATCATCTCTAAAGTTAAATTTGTTATTTTATATATTACAGGAGTGACGAAGACAGCAGAGGAATCTAAGTTCTACAGGAAAATAAAACACTTTTTGGTTGATTTTTATTTATTTATTCTGATTATTTAAGGTATTTGGCATTTCTTATAGCCAAGGCAAGAAAAACATAGACACAACAACCTTATATTTTGAAACATTTACTGAAGCATTTAAAAGCTATGCTCCCTATATAGATTACGATTTCAAAACTATGCTCCCTATATACATGTCTAACTTCAGGGCAGAGTATGTATTTGCATTTTTATATGGTAAATGTGTAGTGCTTAAGTTAGTTTGACTTGAAGCAAGCGGTACACCTATACTTTAATACAACTATGTTATAGCTCGCTGTTACTGGTGCAACAGAACTGCGCATACTGTCCTTTTTAAATATAACAAGTGAATTAAAATAGGATCAAAAGTACATACATAAAGTGTAAAAATAAATATTTACACATCCATCAGTGTTGTGTTCATCATACAGAACATGTGGCTGACAGACGAAAGATACACTTCGTTATGATAATCACATCTCGCCCGGCACTAGGAGCAGCCTCACACCGGCCATATTCACTTACAACCGCAGAAGACCCATCACCAACGCGTAGCGTAGCAAAATATTTGAAACTCAAGTTAAACTTAACATTTATACATTAAATAAAACATTGTTCGATCGAGCCTTTATTATCACAGCCGAATACATCATTCGCGGCTCACAAAAAATATATGAAACTTCACATATTACACAAAAACAGTATAATGTCAATACATTCTTAAAATAAGTTTTTGTAGAAAACTTACAATTAAACTGAGTAAGTTTTGACTAATTGTCGAATTAAATAACAATGTAAATTTTACTAATTATTATAAGAGTGTTGTAATTATTATAAGACTTGTTAATTTTAAAAAATAATTATAAAACATTAAATAATAGCAGAAATAATATTAATAATGGCAGCATTCTGGAAGCTTCGTCACATTCTCACGTCGCCTCTACCGCAGTGCTTAAGACAAAAGGCTTCAACCAATGCGTTCTCCCCGTGATGACCTAGGGGGCCGAAACATGTCCTCTTAATTTAGGACTGGTCCGCGAGTTTGCGGTAGCTCAGCGGGCTATTCAACGTGCTATGTTGGGTGTTTCTCTATCTGACAGAATTCGCAACGAAGTCATAAGGCAGAGAACTAAGAGTATCCGTATCACAAGAACAATAAGCTCGCTGTAGTGGCAATGGGCTGATCACACACTCGGAAGATCAGATCACGGCTGGGCCAGTAAGGTTCCGGAGTGGAGACAGCGGTGGAAAACAAAGTGTTGGTCGACCGTTGTTAACCAGGAGGGAACGATCTCCGTGCAGTAGCTGGTCCGGGGTGGATGCGAGTAGCAGGTCGGTCGCCTTGGCGTTCCTTGTAAGAGGCCTATGTCCAACAATGGACTGACAAGGGCTGATAATGATTATGAAATGATAAATGTGTAATATAAAATAGTGGTCATTTTAACGAATAAAAAAACCTTGGAAGCCGCAACAATATCGCATATTAGTGGAAATTATTTACTACTCAACAAGTTCTCTTTGTTCTACTAACTTCAAAAATTTCTAGGTAGTTCATTATAAATGCTAACGATGATGAGATTTTCTTATCAGTTAGGCAACAATTGTAGACATTTGATGTGTTTAAATGTCATTTGGACGTAAATGGCAATACTTCTAAGTCAAGATAAAACTAGTGTACATAAAATATTTCCTTGTTCAACATACTTATTTTTATTTCTTACATATTTTCTTTAGTATAACTAATTATAGGGTAGGTGTAAATAATAAATGGTTAAGTATATTTTAAGTCTTGCACTAATAGTATCCTATATAAAATAGAGAGCAGAGATGCTATTGAGGTAACTAACAATTAATTATTTAGGAAAAGGAATTAGAGTCAAATTACGCATAACTTTGGTATGGAATAAAAAATAAAAGGCAACTGGCAAGTATACCATTTTCCAAACCCTCGACAATTTCTTGTAACATCGATGCCAAAACGGGGCTTTACTTACAATATACAAATTAACCCATATACCAAGGGAGTATTAAATTTTATGAATTAGATTTTTAGGCTAAAATATAAAAAAGAGTCATTAAGACACCTGTCTACATGGTATCTCATAGGTATTGAAGTGATGACATGGCTAATGCTTATGTTTTCATGACCGTAACGATGTACTCGATGGTCCTCGGGTCGTGGAGTATTGTCAGATGTTCTGCGTTAGGCAGGGGCAATGACTTAACTAGTGGGTTCTTCTTAAACGGATGATTAAGTTTCCAGGTCCAATTTTTCAAGGTATTTTTCGGTTTTCCCCAGAACTCGCAAGCACGCAGCGAGCGCAGATTGACTGTGCCGTCCCCGTCGCCCGTGGCCAGCGCGGGGGTGCCGTCCAGCCATGTGCCGGACTTGTACACCAGTCTAAATCCAGAAATAGAGCTTGATAAAGTAGGAGGTAGTGTTACGCTGCATTATAGCGGTATGGGGCCGGCGCGACACGGTTTGTACCTCTCGCTCACATGTAACCGCCGTAGTGACATCTTCGGTATCGCATTTCGTGCGGCTTGTGTGTGGCCGGTGGCCTATTGGGGGAAGGAGGAAGGGAGGGTAACGCAACGGTATAGTAATTATACGGATGTTTATACACGTCGGTAGCTATGTTTAGTAGTAATAGGTAATGCTCCGACTGTTCGTTTGCACCCTATACTATAAAAAAATATGTTTTACTTTCTTATATTCGAAGTATCAAGCAATCGCGGAGACAAGATACATCATTTCTCATAATTAGGTTTGCTTATGTAATTAAATTATTATGACCTCTTTCCGACGTCGAAGGCAGCTAAAAGGACCTCGGCGCTGATGGTTGGCTCATGGAGGGGATCATCACGGAAGGGCCCGTACTACAACTGGTGGAAGAACATGCGCGCGGTTCTCTCAGAATACCTAACCGCTACGGCGGTGCTACATACCAATAACAGAACTAGGCAAATCACTAATCATATTGGAATAAGTCCCTACTCTGAAGGTGTCGTTCAGACTGTTCGTAGTCGAACGTGTGTTGTCTATGTTGCGCATTTTTCGCATCTGTCCCCGAGGAGATAGCGTGTTACTCACTTTTCGACAGTGGATATGTTGTACCCATACAGGCAGTGCACCTCCACGCCTGGCGCGCTCAGGTCGGCCGAGTATCGCTGGGTGTCCTTGCGCATCTCCCAAGCGTTTGGTAGCTCCATGTCACTACAACGAATAATATATTTAACATTATGTATGTTAGAAACGTTGCTATTAGTCAATAGTGAAGTCAGAGTAAGTTTTTTTATTATATCTCCTCTTCTATTAAGGCATAGGAGCAGCCTTCTCGGTTTCCTCTGGCTTGAATGCAGGGGAGCCGAGGGAAGTGTTAAAGTGTATTGGGACCCGCAACGAAAAGAATCAGAAGCAAATAGGAGGAGTACATTAACCGCTAAACTGGTGATACAGATAAATCTTTTCTAGTTCTTTTTTTATCTAAATCTTCCGCATCCCACTTTCTTGTTGTCGAATTTAAAATTTATACCATCGGATGATCTTAATATTTGCGTATCTTTGTCAAGTTCAAAGAGTTAGGTTGTTTGGTTGATTTAAATTAATAAATAATCCATATTGAAAATGAAGTATCGCCGAAAGTTTTTTTTATGGGGTCTTAAAACAAAATATATTCATGATAAGCAGACGTGTCTATGGATGTCCGAGCAGAAGTCTTGATCATACACCAAGCAGCCTCCAAATGCTGGAACAATATCCCGCCACTAATTACGAACCTGACCCGACTAAAAATATATATCTTCTAACACCAGAAAAAGGCGTTTATTTAAATTAGATTCTTATATCTTGCGGTACTAAAGTGGAGTGGGGTGATTAAAATGGAATGGATTGGAAAGAACAGAATCTCTGTGATTCCATTACACAAAGTAGGTATGGACCCAAATGTAATTTTTAGAAAGTTGTGTACAGGTCTATTAATATGTACAATGAGACTTCATCTGTTTGTGGCAGAGAAAGATCCGGCCGACCACGTAGTGTTCGCACGAAGAAGTTGGTCAAAGCAGTAAAGGAAATAATTCGAAGAAATCCTGTCCGAAAGCAAAAGATCAGAAAAGAAGATAGCACCTTAGTGCGTCTCTTATAGGCTCGCAGCCTATGAGAGACGCACTGGTCATTTCTTAAGTGATAAATTAAAGACCAATTGGGTGCTAAAATCGAAACAACTACTGAAGTGGCACGCAAAGCGAGGCACAGAAAAAAATGTTTACGGACGAGATTTTTTTACAATCGAGCAACATTTTCGGAAGAGGTAGTGCCGTGCTGCATAGGAGGAGGTAACATCCTCCTATGCAATGGAATTAGGCAGGCACGACCGGGGAAGTACCTCTCGTTCACTGTATACCGGCGTAAAGTGACAGCAAAGTGTCGCATTTCGTGCGGACTGTAAGTAGCCGGTGGACCATTGGGGGGGGGGGGATGATAGGAGGTCAACACATCTGCGTAAGAATCATGCAAATGTCCATGGGCGTCGGTCCCCTTATGCTATATAAAAATATATTTAAAAACAAAATAACCGTATTTAAGCGCGAAGCCCTAAGGAAGCTTCCCAATTAGTCGACAGAGTGCACCGTGGGCATTATCAGACTTCAGTGATGGTTTGGTGGAATGTTAGCTATGAAGGAGTGGAGGATATCGGCACAAGTGTACGAGGAGTGATTGATACTTATCCAAAATAATTAAAATAATTTTATTATTAATATTTAATAATAAATATTTAAAATACTTTTATTTTTCAACGTAGTTTCCTTCTACCTCGATGCATTTAGTCTAGCGCTTCTCCAATGCCGTTACACGAGTTTGATAAAATGTTTTCTCTAACCCCCTAAAGTAATCGTCTACGGCGCCGAAGACTTCATCACTTGATGAAAATCTTCGGCCACCTAAACCATTTCTTGAGATTCGGGAATAAGTGGAAGTCGCACGAGGCCAGATCTGGTGATTAGGAGGGATGCGGTAACAATTCGAACCGCAATTCATGGAGTTTGGCAACGGCACAGGTGCGTTGTCGTGGTGGAGTGAAACTTTCTTTTTCGCTAGACGAGGCCATTTCTTTCAGATTTCCTCACAAAATTTTTGCAGCAAGCGTGCATAATACTCTCCATTTATTGTTTTTCCTCTTTGTAAATAATCCACTAAAAAAATCCCTCGAGCATCCCAAAAAACAGCCGCCACCACTTTGCCGGCCGACAAAACCGTTTTTGCTTTCCTCGGCGCAGGTTTTTCGCTCTCAGTTCACTGCTAAGATTGTTCTTTTATTCCAAGAGTATAATGATGTATCCATGTTTTATCTACTGTCACATAACGCCGCAAAAACTGGTTAGTATCTCGCTTAAACACTGACGGATCTCGAATTTACCTTTGGTTAACAGTGCTTAAGTTAGTAGTTCAGAGGAAATGCTTAACATTTGCTGCTATCTGCGGCAACTTTAAGGTCGATCACTCAAAACGATTGTTTGAATTTCGGATTCGTGACTTCATTTTGACGGCCAGACCTGTTGGCGTCTTCGCAGTTCTGTCTCCCACGTTTAAAATCAGTTACCCAGGTGTACCAAAATCAGATACTGCATGCAGGAGCATTATCTAAAATGCTGTCTAGCTTGACATTAATCTGGGTTGCTGTTTTCCCTTTAGAACGTAAAACTTTATCACCGCACGCATTTTGTTTCTTTACATTGTTGAGAAAATTTACGGCACAGAAAGTTCTAGGTCCCCACACACAAATTCTATCAGTATGAATAAATTCATATTTGACGTTCTATTTTCAAAAAGATATAACGTAATGAATTTTTTAATTCTGTCTTTTAAGTTCGTCGTTTCGGCCAGTTATCAATCAGCATGGTATCGAGATACCATTCTCTTGAGAAGGAAGATAAGCCCCTTAATAACACCATGTTCAATAATCAGGTATGGTCCTTTCAGTAATACTCGACGCCGGGTCATAAAGCTCGATCCATCGTATTTTGGTCAGAACGAACGTTCTGGACTTCATCAGAGCTGAAGACTACTTCATTTAGCCGCGACCCTAATCAAACAATATTTATGGCAAGACTAGGTATAATATTTTAATATTCCACGTACTATAATATTATGTTAGGCCTTGTCCCTGTTCTTGATGAATTTCGATATTTACAAGTATTTCTTATATTTCTGTATGTGTAGTTACAGCCATTGCAATATTATGTACTTAGGTTCTTAGTGGTTCAGGAGTTGGGTGTTTTGTTGACAACAATGTTTTAATGTTACTGAGTTATGTTTTGATTTTTATATTAAGTGCAGAAACTTGTCTAAACATTAATAAATTAGCCTGTTAATGTGTACCTCATAACTGATTGTAGTTCTCTCGTTGATATGTTTCTGTTTTGTGAATTCAATAAGTGGCTCCAATGGAAGACTAATAGTGTAAATTTCAGTACTAAATTGCGACCAATTTGTGATACAGAATATACCTATTTCTTTTTAAATTCGCTTTTCTATTTTCTTGTAAGTCATATGTCAGTTATATGACTTACAAGGAAAAAAATAATCAAGGAAATCTCACAAACATAAACATTATATTATATATTATATCATGAATCTACGACGAGATCGCAGTATATACGGGTGAGCCCGGAGGCGCTGCTAGTAATAATACATTTTAGTCATAACCTATAATAAACAGGAAATATAACATTTTGGTAGTAAATTACCTGAATAGCTTTTGTAGATCATTAATGGTGTAGTTGAATCTGTCTGTCTGTACGAGTACTTCGCTCGGCTTCCAGAAGTTGGGAGATGGCAGCAGCCAGGCGAGAGACGGGCAGGTGATTTGTTCCGTTCGTAATGTACTCTGGCTCAGCATGTATGAGCCTAGATCATCCCCTGCAACAGATAAAAAATATGCCATAAAACTTATTGTTATTAATGCATTAATGCAATAAGAGTTATTATTATTAATGCAATAAGAGTTATTTTTGCTAATACAATATGTTATTTTCATTAGAGCTAGAAGAACTACTTGATTAATACAAACATAAAGGATGGATTGTGTTTATTACACACGTAGTGGATGTGTTTCCTATTGTGATACAAATCGTTATCTCATGTCAGACAAGGTTCTTGGTCGCGAGTCGAGACTCCGGCAATTTTTTTAATTGGATTTATTTGCAAAGGGCAAGTGTACAGGGTTACTAGTGACGCATTTATATCCTCCAAATCTCCCATTCTCACAACCGTACGAATCGAGATAGCATAGTCTTCACACACTCTCCACAAAAACTCGCACTTTATTTTTATGACTTTATTATAACATTAATTGTATGTACTAAATACACATATCACGCACGCTGCCGGTCTCGACGTCCATTGTGTTATGCTACCGTTATTGTTACTGTGTTACTGTGTACTAGTCGATGCTACTGTTGTTGGCGCGAGCAAAGGTGTAAGTAGAGGCCAGAGAGGGCAACACGAGGGAAAGAATGCCAGTAGAATTGTTGCGGTACCGTGGCAATGTCATCGGAGGGGTTCCTTTGTTTCTTTAGGAAAACATATTTTATCTAGGAAAACATGTGGATGTTATGTTCCACGATTTGTGACTTTTCTGTTACGCCGCTGATTCACGATATGTGCCTATTTTATAAATAAGTACTGGCTGCCGCCCCGACAGACATCGTCCTGATATAAGAATTTGCCGTCATGGTAACGCGTATTATGTAGCCGAACTGTCAAATCCGCTAGTGTACTCTGCAATATTGATTGAAAAACAGAACCCTTAGGGTGATTTTAGTCCCACGCTCACTGTCAGCGTTCATAGCTCAACGCGTTGTTTGTCAGCGCTGAGGCTCAGCGTGGCTCGTTTTAGTTTCGTACTGACCGCCTTACCGTACAGACGACGACAACATGCGCATTGTATTAATTATTGCTGCTTTGTACTATGTATACCAAAAAAATAAAAACCGGCGACGACGAAGACTCATGTTCATCCATTGATTGAGCAGAGAGCCGTTGCAGGAGAGTTTGTCTTGTTATATGGCACTTTGAGGGCTGACGAAAGTAAATTCTTTAATTACTTTGGAATGTCAACTAGAAATTTTGACGAATTTCTGGCAAAGATACAGGATGAACTGGTCCATTGCAGCTTACGAATCGTGCCTATACCACCGATTGAACGACTAATGGTGACTTTAAGGTAAGCAAAAACATAGGTATTTATTATTGTTATGTTTCATATTATAGGTAAGACAGAAAAATAACATAAATGACATATAATTAGTAATTAAACAGAACACTTCGCGATTTGCCATGACTGTACGCGCTGACGACGTCCGCTCCGCTTGCTACTAAAACGCTCACTGAACTCAGAGGCGCTCGTGCGATCGTCAGCGCCGTCAGCTACGCGGGGCCGACGCGAACGGACGCGTAGCTATCAGCGCTAACCACCGTGCGCGCTGATAGCTACACGTCACGAAAAAACGCTTCCTAAAAGTTCATATATCTCGGCCATCAGCGCTGACGGGGCGCGTGCCGTCGGCGAGAGTCTAAAATCAGCCTTATAGTTTCGTCATGTCAGTCTGTCCGTACGTATGTTACAGACGTTTTTGCTAGGAGATTATGGGTACTGAATATTTGAAATAATGTAGTATAATCTTGAAACATGACTTTTTTGCCGTGTGATTGAATTGGTCTTTACGAACGGTATTAATTTTTCTAAGAATGTTTGTGAATATGCTAATAATTTGTGAGGTATTTACTGCTAAAGTGGCAAAAAGTGTGTCCCGACACCTTGGTACCTTTAGCTTTTGAACAAAATCGATTTGATAGTTTAGCAGTTACGCGATTTTTTTAGTTTGCTGCTACGAAACCCTTCCTAGGCGAGTCCGTCTCGTTGTTGGTCGATTTTTATGTATATAGAATAAGATTAATATATAAAATCTCAGTGTGACAACCATCATGTCGCGTTGCGTGCAATTGGTGGCCGATGGCTTGGATTGGGGGGAATTACTTTCCGATGTTAATAGTCGTTAGTCACCAAAAATCTCCAGCTGCTTGTTTGACCCCTTATGCTTAAAAATATATCTTCCTTCGACCGTAAAGGACATCCTGCATTAATAGTGGACCATTCTCAAAATTTACGGTTATCAGATTACATATAAAATAGACAGATAATTTTTAATCTAAGTAATGTAGTAGCCAATAAGAGGTAGATGCCATGCTGCAGTGTACTCGAACTGGACCGGACCAGGGTGGTGACTCTCGTGAATAGGGATGGCTATACCGTTCCGTTTCGTGTTGTTTGTAAGCAGCCGGCCTATTGGAGGGATGGGGTAAAGGAGGGTAATGTACCTGCTTATGTGGATGTTAATGGGCGTCGGTAGTCACAGAATAGCTTTATTTCTCGTTTGTCCTCCTGTGTTATAACATATAAGTATATTTACTTCCACAAAATAGTACAATACGGACTTTTTTTTAATAAGCCTATATTGAATATCATCCTTATTTGTGTTTTTATTATGTGGAACTGACGGTAGAAATGCTATGTCATTCATACAATGGGAATTTATGACTATTGAGGAAAACCGCGACGAAGGTAGGTAACTGTTTAATTACTGTAGGTAGGTAAATATATAGGTTCTATTTACTGTTAGGTACATATTTAGAAAAATTAACACATTTCTTTTTTTTTATATAATAGGGGGACAAACGAGAAAACGGATCATTGCAAGGACTATCGACGCCCATGAACACCAGCATAATTATGCCGATGCGTGGCCCTACTTTTCACCCCCTCAATGGGCCACCGGCTACTCACGAACCGCACGAAACACGACATCGTAGGTGTCACTTTACGGCGGTATCGAGAGAGCTAAAGGTCGTGGCGGCCCAATTCCCCGTTGCATTGGAGGAGGTGTAATATCATGTACCATGCATGGCACAACCACCTCCTATGCTCTACCTCTTACTAAACTGAACTTTCAACAGATTACAGAGATTTGAGAGGATGGATACATCTGCATACACTCCTTTTTTTTTAGTTTAGGGGCAAACGAGGAATAGGCACGTCTTAACGACTTGAAACTAAATTTAGTAAAGGGTAATCCCGTTGACCTAGTAAGGATCCTAATTAGAAGCAAGGATAGTTTCTGATAAGCTGATTGATGTAGAATCCCAATCAGATTTCAGGATGGTTGTATAACATTAGAGCAGTCAATCGCCATGAACACCTGACGTCAAGCGTACGTGCCTCGAGTTGAGTAATTGTGTACACAGAAACTTTTGTTCCTGTGCACACAAATACAAACAGTCACAAAATTTAGAGATTCTAGAAAATATATCTGTTAAGTAGGATAGAAAAAGAGAGTTACATTTCATATATGTTAGTGTAGGGGCAAGACGGAGATGTGCGAGCACACATTTTCTGCTCCGTTTTGTACATTGCTAGCTGTTGTGTGTTTTATAACTAAAGTAGTTTTACTTCGATCCTGTGGTCTAAAGCACACCCATATTTATAATATTTAACGATACTATGGTCACGGTTACTCCAAAACCAATCCTTTGTTTTTTAGACAATATAGGAGGCATTTCGCATACATTCATCACATATACGCTTAAAATGCCGATTGATTCAAATACTAAATTTGAAAAAATCATTAAAAATCATTAGAAACAAAAATGTTATAGATTGAAATGGTAAAATCAAAAGTAATGTTTTTTGGAATTTCTTGTTTATGAAAGGATTTAAGCCGTGCGGTATGATAAAAAATATGGGGGAGTAAAATCATGTGAAACTGTAATAAGTGTTAAAGCAAAACACTTGACTTATTTCTGTTTCACTTCTAGTGCTTCTTGGAGCTAACACACACTCTGTATTAGAAACTTTGTGAAATCAAGTTTACTAAATAAAAATGCCTATTTTGTTGGACAATGTAGAAAATTCAATTTACCTATTGCAAACACTTTCAGAGCTTTAACTGCACCACCCCAAGGGGTAGACAACGATATCAACCGTCTAATATATTGATCCTTCCAAGTCTGCTTCTGTAGCCGAAGGAAATGTAGAGCCATAGACCCACCCATGCTATGGACCAGGAGGGTAACGGCCGATTTATTGTTGTTTGCATATGTTTCCTCCACAAGTAGTTTTAAGTTTACAAAGAAGTCATTGTTTTCATCTGAAATAGATATTTTCATTCTTAAAAGCAATATCAAAACAAAAAGAACAAGGGGCCACTGTGATCTCTTAGTAGATTCCAGGCACGATAATGGAGATAATTGCCAACTTTAGCTGAACCGATAAAGATGGGGGAGGGGATCCCTTTGGGCAACGTTATATGTTACTTTAGCTAATCTTAAACACCTAGACCGTCACCCGATGTGTCTCATAGTAGCCGAAGAAGCTGCCCTAGATGCTTCTATCAGCATAGAACAGTCAGAGAACAATGTAATCTTTTAAATATTTACAACTCTCAATGATTGGGTTACTTTATAGTGTTCAGGGTCGAGAAAGGACTGAATTGACAAATATTCTGTTATTAAATGTGTTCTCTTAAACTTAACATATCTTCATAACCTATCACCTAAGCAAAGGAATGCTAAATAAATAAACATTCTAGTTAGATTTAACAGAACTCTAACAACAATAGTTATAGTATATTTAGTTCTCTTACAACAATAACAGTTGTAGTGTATTTTGTTCTCTTAATTTATATTATGAGAGAACTAGTCAAGATAGAGAGTAACTTATTACGTAGTAATCTGTATCCGAACACATATAATTGGTGTATCGTTTTATATCTGTTAAAACCTCATTTGTTATATCTCATTGTTTATCTTCTGAACGAAATAATAAAATTAAAATAATATGTTGGTTGTGGGTTTTTTATTTTATTTTTATTTATTTTATTTATTATCTATTATTATACATCCAGTTGAATGTACAAACCGGCCAATGTTAGATTAACAACAAAAATACTCATACATGTTACGTCTTTAATATGGCAACAAAATATATGTTACGTCTTTAATATGGCAACAAACTTATAATATTTGCTCACTTGGTGCTTTTCTGAAATCATATGGTGCTCCTCTTAATGATACATTTCTCACAAAACCCATTTTGACTAGTGCATCGGCTATGCTATTGAAATAAGCTCCTGAGGACTGATGAGATGGGTCCAGCCATTCCACAGGTTCCGTGTTTCCCCATCCTGGAATCCGCACGTCCACTCCAGGTGGGTTTTTTGTTGTTCTCGTTACATTATCATATTCCAATCTTAAATTGTCCACCCAACAATCGATGACGTATGGCACCAGAAGTTCCAAATTTAACCAAATGTTAAAATAATCTGCTGAAGTCTTAGAGCATATGTAATGTACAACACTTGTTCTATTTAGTTTAGCTTCTATTTGACTACCTCCATCTCCAGGTACTGTTGTAACATGAAAAAAGGAAGTATAGGAATCTAATTTAATATTTAGCAAATCATTAAATGTATGTATCTATAGAATATGGCAGGAATGTTAATACAATTTTATTTTTGCATACATTAACAAAATAACAACCAATAAAGGCTTTATGGTCTTTAAAAAACATATATATAATGGAAATAAAAATCAATTACATGTAACTATTTATATATCTTACATATTATTATCATCACATTATCTGCCTATTACATTATATGCCATTGATCGCGTTTGAGGTGAAACCTAAGAAATAACGCAATAACTAGTATTAAGTAATACTCACTAAAAATAACCGGCGATAGGCCCAAGGAATTCCGGGCTAATATGGTAAATGCGAGTAGTATTTTTAAACACAACATTTTAACACTTGTTTATCACAAAAGAAATATATTAATTTTAATTTAAAACGCTTTTAAGTTAGTAATGACTGAAACAGCCGAGATGCGAAATAAAACCATCAGAACTATCGGCACCAAATATCATAAGAAAAACAACAATTTATATGAAACAATGTAAAAAAAAGGAAATATAATTAGCCATGAAGGAAAACTAGCACAAAAACTAAAGTCACATTAGATACGTTAAGTTTGTTTTGATTTCCGAGAATTGATTTGTCTTTGACACAAGTAGTGACTATCTATCGACTACGTGACACAAATATCACATTCACGAAGAACTTCAATCAGAGATGGAATCATCGGACGTCGCTCGTACTCGCAATTCGCATTTGACGTCTGGGTTCCGACTTCTGACGCAACTCGAACTGAGCCCTTATTAGACGGAGCTAAATAGAGGACTTTAGAGCTAGTAACCATGTAGAAGTTATGTTTGTGCAACGATGATAAAAGTAGCTAGTAGAAGGCAAAAACCAAGCTGTCTGGAGCGCACATGTGCGAAAACTATGTAAATTAAATTTATTGTTTTTATTTGCGTCCATTGATATTTTTTATTTTATTTATTTTTACCGTGGTTTTAATTTTGTTTTAATCAATTGTTGGTATTGCGGATTTCTTTAGTGTTAGAACATAACTTCGGATGCTGAAACTTCTGGTAACAGACCAGGAAACATAAATAGAATCGGCGTTGTCAATAACCTTTATTAATTATCCATTTATAACTTAATAGAATTAAAACATAATTAAAGTACTATTCTTCAATACTGGACCATCAACATATGTTACTTCAATTAATATTGTTCACATTCAACTCAATAAGTGTTAAATATTTTCATCTTAAACATGTTAACATGTTACATTTGATTTCACTCCCGTCTCCCGACGACAAATCAGTATTTTTTTTATGTTTCACCTAGCTCTCTTAAACTTGTTTGTTTTTTACAAAGTACACAACCCCTACTACTAGTAGCATTAGAAATGATCTGACATATCAACCCGTCT
>JAFELO010000120.1:644418-657415 GCA_017140195.1 Eumaeus atala
TATGGTACTGTTTTCATATCTTCCTTTTTAATTCTCCAAGACAGCCATTCGTAGTAATTTATTAGCCTATGGCATTATTTTCCAGTTCTCTAATATTGATTGGATCACTTTATTGGGAGGATGTTCTCATTCTGATACTTTGTCATCTGCTCTTTTGTCCCTTCATATTAAAAGAGGTGTACATAGAGTCCTCTAGATTTAATTAAGCACTATACTAAGCCCCGTTGCCACGACGAATCCTGAAGTGTGTGGGTCTATCTCAGACTATACCTATTATTCAACTTTTAATTTACTTATAAAGTGGTACTTGTGTATTTATGATTCAAATTCACCATAAGTAGGTAAGTATTTAATCATATTATACCTACTTTGTTTAATTTTCTTAATATATTGTTAACTACGACTACCCTATTCTATATTAGGTTCTTTCATCACTTGCTTCTAGCTCCCTGGGTACCTATTGCGCATGTTCCATTAAAGTCAAACATGTTGAGCTATGGTTAGTCTCTCATCTGCTCTCTTTATCAACAATCATATTTGTTGTTAGATAATAATATTTACATTAAAGCCGCTAAAATGTTAGGATTTAATTATTGTAGGGCAGCAAAAAAGTGCGATTTTCGCTGTAATGTTACAAATTGAAATGTTTTTGCAGGTAAGAATGTATCTAGTGAAAATCGATATCACGCTCATAAATTAAAATTAAATTTAGATATGAAATTGAATGTTAATTATGGCAAATTTCATTTCAGGGTCGTGTTATAATTATTTGGTTATCTTGGCTTATTGGAGGAATTTGCGGAGTTGTTATTCTTTTAATTATTATTTGTTACTGCCGCCTGATGCCGCGCCACCAGAAATCGTTTGGTAATTCATTTCAATGACAGATTGAGTACCGTCGTATGCTTCTGACAGTCAGTTTATTACATTATGACGTCAATACATAACATAATGTTATCAATTTTATCTGTATGTTTTTTGCTCATAATTACCCAGAGGTCGCCTAACTGTGTCTGGAGCACTTAAGTAGATTCATTTATAACTATAAAATAACATCACTGTAATAGATTTATATGTGTATAAAACAAAATTTCTTATTTAAGTGTCTTTTCAAAGAAATAGATTTGTGCTTGAAAGCTTTAAACCACACGACCGAAGAAATGCTTTAGTTATACAAAATGTTAAGAGAGAAAGAAAGTAAACTATACAGTGATATACGAAACGTAACTCTCTTTCTACCTGCACTAATATAAATTATCTCCCTCTTAAATTCCGTTCCCCTTTACCGCTCACACTTTTCGTTCACCACCTTACTCCTCAAGCCAGGCGTGCAAGATATTTTACTTCAAAGAATGCTTTGGATCGGTCTATTTCTGATACTTTAATTAACATTGTTCACGTTCAACCCAATAAGCGTTAAATATTTTCATCTTAAACTTGTTAACATGTTACATTTGATTTCACTCCCGTCTCCCGACGACAAATCAGTAAAAGTATCTTTCTATGTATTTTGCAAGGCTGAACCGATTTTTCTTCATCAACTTTTAAGCTACCGCTTACCGCGGAAGCAAAATATAAGTCGATCCTTATCCATATCATGCTGTTTTGATATATATATATATATATATATATATATATATATATAGCGATTATGGCGACAGTGTCAGCGAAGGGTTCATAATTAACCATCATGGGTTTAGCCTTGTGGCGGCGATGCTCAGGGGCTTCGGGTGTAAGCTACATCTACCATAACATGTGTTGTATTCGAGGCGATTGATGCGATGTTTTTGACTACCGCCGATGAATGATTGACTGTGAGTTTGACTGTTGAGTGAGAGCACAGTATTTAACTTTACGGCGGTATCATGAACCAGATGAGCGATATCCGATCATGCAGTAAAGAGAATTCTTTGCACTGGACAAGAGATCAAACGGGCCTCAAAGTTTTTGCCTACGTTATTGAGGTTATTATGGAAGAGTGCGACACCTCCTCCTTATCTAGGTCTGTTTAATCGAGCATGTGCCCGCCTTGATATATGTGTGTGTGTGTGTGTATGTGTGTGTGTATATGACATTGGCATCCGCGGATCTTTAGTTGGCATTTCTTCACCTTCTGTATCGTGATCCCTATACACCAGGTGTGGACATTAACCTATTCAAATTCTATAAATGTAGACATGTTTATAAATAGATAAGATTTATTGAACAAGTTCAATTATTTTATCGTAGGTACATTTATTTTAAAATACCTGTAGATATGTTTGTAATACATGTAATACCTACAAACTACGTCAGAAGTTGATAATATGGGTAGAGTAATATTCAAGTGGTCTGTTTTAGATGAACAATATCTTAAAGAAAGCTTCACTATAAAAGAAGGTCATGGATATAGCAGTCAAGAAAACTATAGACCTAAACATACAGAGGTAAAAGGGAAACCTACATATTATAATAATACTATTAGAAAGGTATTTCGATAAAAATCTACACACTAGACACACGAAGAAGTTAATAAACCTCAAAAGGTTGAATGTGTTCTACTGCATAAACTTGTGTCTATTAAATCTAAGTTAATCTACAACGTACAACCTAAACCAGTAAAGAACTGAAAATTTGCCGTTAGGTAGGCCGGAATATGGGGCGAAATAGTCTTATATATTTTTTTTAAAGAAATTTCAGTTTTAGCTAAAGAACTCTGTTTGCAGGGATTGTTAATTCGTCAGTTTTAGTATATTATTTTCAAATAAATGGGTGTGTGTATTATTCGATTTATTTGCCATTAGTTTAAAAAATGTGTATACTATGTTCCAACCGCTGAAATAAGAACCGAGTTGATTTTAGTGGTTCCTTTTTTAAAAAAAAATTAATAATTAAATAAAATTGCAGGTGCAAGTACAAAGGCACACCAGACCCGCGAGCTACGCCGGTGATGCCGAGTGCCGTCGAGCTCGAGACGTTTCCCGGCCACCTTCACACTGCTACATCAACCAAATTCCTGATGCACCGCCACCTCAATATGCTTCCAGTGGCAGTAAGTTGAGCACGTATTAAAAATATTAGCTTATCATTTTATGAAACCCAACATATGAAACTTTTAATATATTTTATAATTATATTTATACATTATTTCTTATTTTAATAATAATGTGAAAATATATAACCAGCTAGGCGAGCACTATCATTTGCCATTTATATATGAATGTAGCAGTTAAATCACTCGTTTCGGCTGCGTTTGCCTCGGCTACAAAATATGCTAGGCTGGCGTAGCAGAACTTATATCTGCTACGTCAATATATCAATAATACGTTTTGTAGTCGACTGTCACTACTTGTGTAAAGATTTATCAAAATTTTAGACGTCGCGTCGACAACTACTATAATATGTTGTCATATCCATTATGAGCCCACCTCACGGAATAATTTTCTATATATCCCAATAGTTACTCTTGCTATATGACTTTTCGCTGTTAATTTCAAATGTAATATTACATCACTATAGCAATATTTGTTGCCGTAGAAAAATAACGTCATGCTTGAGTTAATTATAGAAACTGTTCTGGGAAACTTGATCTAAAGGAATACTCCTTTAGATCAAGTTATATTAGATAATGGATACCAACCGTTTTTGTTGGTACGTCGCAAAGACTAGAAATATTATTTTTAACAGGGGCCAACTTCAGCATACTCACAGACTGCAGATTTTGTAACACGTCGGTGTTTCATATCGGCTATATGATTTTTTTACGCGAGTTTTTATAGATCTTTTAGTTTGCCCTATATAAGAGAGTCCACAGGCACAATCAAGCTTGTACACTCCTGCATCTTGCAGAGGGATATGGCATTTTACTGATGATAGGAACTGACTAACCTTCTTTGGTGGCTTAAAATAAGTTTTTATTGAATCTCGCTTGAGAATATAGCCAATTTTATTAGTCACCCCTTTTAAGTATGGTAATATAGCAAGTAAGCGCTCGACAGTGGCTGGTTTCACTCGGCCTCTGTGGAGCAGACCGGGAATCCGAAGGTTGTTGTCTCGCAGAACTTGCTTGACAAGTTGAAGTTCGGTATCCAGATATTGCTTGCCACAGATGCCTCGTGCTCTCTGAAACAAAGATTTACCCACGGTAGACAACAGTGTTGGAGGGTGACGAGTATTGCCGTTTAGATACCGATCAGTATGGGTATGTCTTCTATACACCGTATGACTGAATGTGTTGTTGGGATTACGGCTGATCAAAACATCTAAGAAAGCTGAATAATTGTTTGCATCTAACTCCATTGTAAATTGTATTTTAAATTTAGATGGTTAAGGAATGTGGTTAATAATACTTTATCCTTAGGTAAAATTGTGAAAGTATCATCAACATACCTCTTGTAGATAGATCCTTGGTGTTATAGGTGAAGTTCGAGGTGCAACCTCCTCAAAGTCCTCCTTAGAGATATCTGCGACTACAGAGGATACTGGAGAACCCATCACTACTCCGTCTACTTGTTTGTAGAATTCCACATCATATAGCCAGACGTGAGGCAATATTTTAATAGCTCAGTATATTCCAGAGGTAGATTATTATCATTCAGCTTTCCTGTTACTATTGATATACACTCCTTTATTGGTAAGCATGTAAATAGGGACCGTACATCAAAACTGACCATCCTTTCATTGTCATAGAGACGTAGTTGTTGTATCTCTTCGACAAAGTGGTATGAATCCCTTGTAAATACCTTAGTTAGTCCACGGAGTGGTGATAGGACTTTCGCCACATGTTGAGCCAATTTAGAAGTTTGTGGATCAATTTGGCTCACTACTGAACGTAGTGGAGCACCAGTCTTGTATATTTTCGGCACACACACAACAGTTACAATTTCGGTGGGTTCGCAGACGAAGGGATTAGGTTTTTAACGTCCAAACTCAGTGATTCGGAGTGTTTTTTAATGAGATCACTAGTACATTTTACAACGCTGTTAGTTGGGTCGGTTTTGACATTTTCGTAAGTGAACTCATCCGATAAAAGGCGTTCAATTTTGTCATTGTAGTCGGTAGTATCCATTATTACGGTGGCATTACCTTTATCCGCGCGAATTTTTATATTCTGTATTTTGCGTAAGTTTTGCAACGATTTTGTATTGTTCGAAAGGAATATTTAGTTTTGCACGGAGCTTCGTCTTAAGACTGCCGATATATCATGCCATAAGGCAGGATATATCGGCAGTTTTAAGACCATAAAGGTAATGCCACCATAATAATGAATACGTGGACTCACTAAAGCATTTACAAGGTATTCATAACACTTTGTCAAACAAGGACAATCGAATTTCAACGAGGAGTGCGACAGGGGGATTTTATTTCCCCCAAAATGTTCACTAGTGCTTTGGAGGACGTCTTTAAGACTTTAAACTGGGAAGAATGCGGCATAAATATTAACACATCTTCTTCGTCACACACATTTCGTCGACGCTATCGTTGTGTTGGTCGAATAATTTAATTTTTTTTTTACGTCAAATAATATTATTCTTGTTCAAAGGCTATTTCGAAAAATAACGTATAACAAATACTCGATTGTTTTCCTTGTAGTGCTAGATGAGATCGAAGGAGCAGCAAGTATCGACGCCCTGAAGACGCGTTCGCTGCCCGCCTTCCTCCGGCCAAAGCCACGCCCTTTGTCCACCGAGGATGACCTACATCAACTTTACGCAAAGGTCAGATTATCTAATAACATAAATACAAAAACACATTTAACATTTTGCTTTAAGCTTTGCTGTCGATTTACAATAACAATCACACACCTCTACGCCAGTTCTCCAATGGACTAGAACTCAATCGTTTTATAAACAATGTGCAAATGTTCAAAAGAATTAATTTTAAAAAATATCTAGAACTAGCTGCATAGATAAAAACATCGGGCGATTTGACGTTCATTATTAGAGGCCTTAAATAGAGGGTGACTAGGGGCGACGCGTTATAGTGCCCAACAATAGCTAGAACTATCGCAAGTGATACCAGTGCCTTTGGTGAGGTGCCCCGGAACTGCCAATATCAGGGCACCTCTTCCACAGAAGGGTTGTCCTGCACTACTGAACAACCTCACCGACTTCGAGACAGTGGAATGAGATGAGATCCTATCCTCGCTTCTTGTTCCGTACCCAAAATTGCTTTCTCCAGCCTTGTCTGTAGACCTTTCTTATTACTAGGGTGGATCTAAAAGTTCGTGGCCTAACCTACATGGAGCTATGACATCTTTTTAAATCTACCGTCATTTGTTAGTGTGTGTCATATTGATTTAATGTGCACAGTTTCATTCCGGTACTGCACAATATAAATTTTCTGTGATTATTTGTTTGAAGCAATCTGACGCAATTTTCAATAATGGAGAAAATTGAACACCGTGCAGTCATTAAGGACCTCAATAAAAAAGGCCTATCACCAAAAGACATCCATCAAGATATGGTGAGCACTTTGGGGGAGTCTGTTCCATCGTATTCCAGTGTCAAGAAGTGGGTAGCTGAGTTTAAGCGCGGTCGTGAGAGCATTAAAGATGATCCTAGGAGTGGAAGGCCTACATCCTCTACCACGAAAGAAAACATCGATAAAATTTGTGATATCATACTAGGTGACCGACGTTTGACCATTGGTAAGATAGCTGAGATAACTTACATTAGTTATGACCGGGTGCAACACATAATAACGAAAGAGTTGGGGTTCCATAAGGTTTCTGCTCGCTGGGTCCCGAGGTTGCTTTCAGCTGAACAAAAACGAGTTCGATACACAATTTCGCGAGACTGTTTGGAACTTTTTGAGACTGATCCCGAGGATTTTTTGTCTAGATTTGTTACAATTGATGAAAGCTGGGTTCACCATTATACTTCTGAATCAAAACAACAATCCAAACAGTGGAAAAGATCAGACTCTCCTACACCGAAAAAGGCTAAGGTCGTTTTGTCGATTAACAAAGTCATGGCTTCTGTTTTTTGGGATGCGAAGGGCATTATTTTTGGAGATTATTCACCGAAAGGTCAAACTATAAATTCTAGTTATTATTGTAACCTTTTACGAAGACTCCGGGAAGAAATAAAAGAAAAAAGTCCGGGAATGTTGAGTTGAAAGTTTTGTTTCATCAAGACTATGCATGTGTTCACACTTCGGTTGAAACAATGTCAGTAATCCATGATTGTGGCTACGAATTGCTGCTCCACCTTATTCGCCGGATTTAGCCCCCTCGGATTATCATTTATTTCCAAATTTAAAAAAAAATTTGGGTGGCCCGAAATTTTCGACCAAAGATGAGGTGATAGTCGCAGTAAACGATTATTTTGCCGACCTTCCGGAATCTTTTCTTTTCGAGGGGATAAACAAGTTGCAGGTGAGGTGGAAGAAATGTGTTGAACTAGATGGAGACTATGTCGAAAAATAAATATTAATTTAGGTACACTTTTCTTTCATTTTCTTCGTCGGGCTTGGAACTTTTAGATCCACCCTCGTATAAGAGGTGTACAAAGAGCCCCTCGGTTTTATTATTTTCTACAAAGGTGTGGGATAAGTCTTTAGGTTACTTAAGCCCAGCGCCACGACTAGGCTCGAACCATAGTGGGGAGGGGTAGAAAGTAATTAGCAGTGGGCTCTGAAAGTTTTTGATGATGATGATTATCATTACAATAATTGTAGGTAGGTACTTTACATACAAACTTACACACCGTCACGCCAGGTCGCATACGGGGTATGTACAGAGAAACGACTGCCATAAGTCAATATTATTACATAACATAATTCTTTTTATAGTCTACCAGCTGACCCGGCCACGCCTTGCTGTGGCTGATAAAATCGAAATAAAATAAAACCTTTTTATTTGGACCAGTTTACATAGTGCCTATATGCATATGCCAAATTACATCAATATCCGTCCAGTAGATAAAATAATCTGATTTAGACATGTCATCTATCATTTCAATTTTCAATTTTGGCATATAAATGTAAGGTAAAATGTACCCATTTTTGAACAGGTAAACTTGAGCAAGAAGTATAAGAACAGAATGCGAAGCGAGCATGCGGCTATCATTGCGCTGAGCAAATCTCACAGCCAGTTCTTTGACGCAGACGCCGTCATAGTTTACGACCAACGGACCGCGCTGTGAATGTCCAGGATTGGTACTAATAAATGACACAGGTTTAGGTTATATGGCGGGATCATAAAATGACAAACTTAAGGTGGAACTTTAGGAGATGATATATTGAGTAATCATTGAGTAACATTTGATTACTCATAGTCATACGAAAAAAGTTAATTGAAGTACGTCTTCTCCAACTCTAAGGATTTCACAATCCATTAGATAAATGAAGCTAATTTGCTAGCATCTACTAGTTGTCGCTAGCTTCTGTTAGGTAGACGTAGGGCCTGATATTCTAGGTTAACTAAGTGTGCACAAAGTAATACTTTATCAGTCATAATTTCTAGAATCGTAGTTCTTTTATGTACCAACTCCATTCCATGTGGTAGTGCCACTAGCCTGTTTGTAGTTTTAGTGAAATATAGTGAGTGTTTTCCTACATTGCACACACATCGACAACGAGAAATTGACTTAATGAAGTTGGATACTAAATGCTTGCGTGGGAACGATTAAAATATAGAGTAAACTTCAAAATGGTCGACATAGTTTCGTTACAAAAACATAGCTACTTACACCTATTATTATCATTAAATTTAATTAGAAAAGTGCTTCCATAAGTTCAATGGTGTGATGGTTCAGTATGACAAATTAACCTCTAGTGTGAGTGCCGTGTATTACGTACACACACATTCGATGCTTTTTGGCTGTTAATCGTTTTTTAAGACATTTTATTCTGGTAAATATCCATGTCTCGCCATAAGTTCCTAGTCAGTTTTTGCGTGAATTCACAATCCCAGTAGTTAGGGGTTGGTTTGATTCTACGTAGTCGGTACCTTTAATTGCGCAGAAACAATCTTCCATCCTGAATCCCTTCTATTAGGCTGACGAAGGTATGCTTAGGTAACAAATAACAACGGCGCTACCACATGAATAAAATTACCCAAACTGCAAATTTATCAACTTTATTTTAATGAATAACAGGTCCTATATCTATAATACTATATCTCAGTAGGCTTTGTCACAAGGAACAATGTGAGTGATACGATGTTAGAAATTATTTCGAAAACATATTTATGTAACATTTTAGCGCTCATGTAATGGGTCAACAAAGTTATTGTTGTTTTCGAGGACATATCATTATAATTTCTACATAGTAATGTTAGATACTTTATTTACTATTACTTCAGTACCTACATAACTAGGATATTCTGCATTTTCAAATTTCTTTCTTTTTAAAAATGTTGTTTGCGCTATAGACTCACAGTATGTATTGGTGATAATGTTAGAGTTATGGCACACAATTAAATCGTTCTGAAAAAGTATATTTATTTGATTTAAGAATGGCGAATGTGATTGTTCATCATGTGATACCTATAATTTAGTAACGAAATTGTGGCCTCATGGTGTCGTTTTTACATGTACAATTACGTACCAAATAATTTAGAATGAATTAGATAATCGAATTTTTGTAAGTATACAAATACTAGCTATAGTATCATTGTCTATTCTTAAGGTTTTTGTACGAACTTACACTTTTCAAAAATTCTACGCGGCATAAATGTTGATTAAATAAAAGATTAATAAAATTAGGAATTAAAAGTACTTATCGTAGATCCTAAGTACTTTTAAAATCATCAAAGCAAGCGCATAGCGTCACGCTTAATTATTTCATTAAATTTTATCATTTTATCAAACTACTCGTGGAAAATATCCCCTATGTTAGTGGGTTGGTAATTCTAGGAAATTAAAATGATGGGTCATTGACGTAAATAGGGTTCAAACTATGTCTGCTCTTGTAAGTAGGCAGGTAGGTGCATGTTATGTGTAGTAATTTTCCGTAAACAAGTTAGGTCTTGCAAAATTTTGAGAGAATTTAGGTTTGTGGATTATATTATGAGGCTGATACTTGAATAAGAATTTAGTGTATAAGTAATTAATTAAGATTATTGGGCGTTTCCTCGCAGTTTCATTGTTTATCCAAATAACTATGAATTTCCTTCAAATAAAAAATTAAATTGTATTCACTTAAGATAAGCTACAATGCGTTTTAATAGAACTACTTAACGGATTTCATCGCTGTTTATTTTAGTATTTTACAAATTCGACGTTTCAGATTAAGTTAAGATTTTTTCAGAGACTACGAGGAAGCGTCCATAATTTTTTAAATTGATGTTCCCTTGTTGTCTATTTAAAATATTATACCTATTCTAGTACGCTAATGTTGTAGATACGTCTCTTTCAAAGATTATCCCTTGGATAATCCAGTTTCTTGTAGCCACAATTAATGATTACTTATTACAGCAAATAACTGAGCGCTGAAAGTCAAGTGACAACTTCTTACAATAAGTAATTGGAGTTACTTTTTACAACAAGTATCTATTTAGTTAAATTTTTAATAATTTTGTTATTTTAATAATTAATACTGCTGAGGCTGCTCTCAATTTTTATCATACTTACTTGCTATAGTATTATATTATATATGCATTTATATAATATAATTAAAAAAAGAATTACATATTACAGTATACACTTCGGACTGTTATAACTATTAAAATTTAAATTTAATAAAGATGCCGGGCAACATACATAGGTATGGCTACCTACTTATGGAGAAGATAGAATTTAATTTTGTGCATGCAGCATAGATCAAGAGACATGTTTTATAAAAAGAACCCTTTAAAATTAAATGTTGACCATAATACAATTTATCATCGTTATTAATACAATGTATCTGAAACATTGAATGTTACTACTGAATGTTGTTATTTAAACGATATTCAACATGTTCCTCCATAGTCTTTAGTTATTGACTGCTTAGGTACTAGTTTCCAGTGCGCATGCATTTTTAAAATATAGATAGTTATACACAAATCAGTATTGTCAATAGTTTTAACATTTAACTAGAAAAAAATTGTCATAAAATATATATCGCTCAAAATTTTAATTTTTTTTGTAAACAGGTTGAATGATTAATGGTTATAAAAATAAACTTTTTCTATTGCCTTGTATTTTTTTTTCTTTTCTCATAAATTTTTCCGTTCCCAGATAACGTACGTAATTCACGTCATAATAAGTATAACAATAAATAATCACACTACTATATAACGTACTCGATTAAAAGTACCTATTTTATGTTCATCTCTGAGGTAATCATATGTATACCAAAATTTATGAAAATCTTCTCTGCGGTAATTCGAGAAAGTGAAGCAGATGACATGTAAAATGTTAGTTCGGATACTTCAAGTAAAGGCGTGGGGCAAGTGAGAGAAAGAGCGAGAGGAAGAGATATGTAGGTATAGTTACTTTATTAGATAAATCTATTTCTAAGGAATACAAATAAGTAGATAATAAGCTAAGATAACTCTAAAGTGCACTACTCAGTTATTCTAGCGTTTTAAATTTGGCTAGAGTGGGATAAGTTTTAAGACGTAGCAGTTCCAATTCAGTTTGCAGCAACACGATCTTGGTGTGGTTCGCTTGAACTTCACGTATCAGCTTACTGCGCATTACCAGTGTCTCCATCCTGTCAATAATGATAATTGGTAGGTATCATGAGAATTTAAAAGAGAGCCACAAAAAACCTCAAGCTTATGCCCACATACCACGACCTATGCGCAGTCCATGTTGTCGCTTTGCTTTTGGAGGTTTGCTAAGTTGAAAGCCCATATTTTAGTTTTTAAGTCACTAAACATATTAATAATCATAAATTGAGAAATTTATCTTTACATCTTAATACTAAAATTTACATATTTTTATATTTACATTTTTTGTGGCAACTTTTGACATTTTCGAAACTTCACAAGCAAAGCCCTGGGGGCCTATAATGTTATGATTCTCAATAATAATAATAATAATATCGTCCTAGCCGAATTTCGACCATCTCTACTGAGACAAGCTACATACGCAGTACATAATACATATCATAGTGCACGAGTGTTTGCGCAGACACGTGCGTATACGTGGGTCTACTTCGCTGGCCTGGGAGCCTTCGAGGATTGCGGGTTTCGAGACGAACCTCATGACCCGTGTCTGTTAGCGAGGGGCAGCTATCCCCTCGCGGGGGGGGGGGCAACCCACAGATAGTAGTGGGTTGTTGCGCACCTGGGCGCGGAGGCCAAACGGCCTGAAGGTGGGGATGAGACGGCGGCCTACTGGTCTGCAGGTGTGGTGTGATGTTGTCAAAGTGTGTGCATGAATGATCCTCGTTCTGATTGCCGGAGCGGAGGACCCTTCTCCGCTTGGTGGAACACGGGTCACGAGTTCCCGTGGGTGCGGCCGCCCGTCGGGTGGTCGCGCGTGTAGCGGGGCCGGGTCCCTCAGGTGGGCGTGCGGTCCACTGTCCGCAGCACTGACATGCCTCGAGGTATTCGGGCCACAAACTCACCGATCGCAGACACAAGTGTAGTTGAACATGCTTATCACTAGGCCACGATGCAATAGAGGCAGCCAATTTACTTACATATAAGCAAAGCTATGTTAGTATCAACTCCGACACGTGACACGAGTATACTCCAAAGAACACAACTGATGGGAATGGACTGAAAGGTGGTGTTAGCGACGTAATCACGGTATAGCGGTTTTAGGAAGAGGGAGGTACCTCTCGGTCACATAATACCGCCGTAAAATGACAGATATGTTGTCGCGTTTTGATACTTGTGAGAACTCTTCATACAGAAGTAGTTTAGGGTCAACAGACAGACTAGTTTCTAAAGGTCTATCGGCCCATCTGATTTACTAAATAAAATTATCAATCAGCAAGATAACATCTTTATCGCACGACCTTAAAACTTAAAACCGGCTGGCGCAGTGGTAACATACATAAGTCGGATAAACATGTACGCAATATGGTGCGCAAGAGGTCGCTGGTTGAATGTCGTTCATCTTATGTGTATTTTTTA